>JAUMHA010251035.1:0-26119 GCA_032359765.1 Saxidomus gigantea | reverse complement strand
GATGTTGTAGAGATCTTAATTTATACAGCCGCACTTAAATAACGTTACTTTCACAGCATTCATAATGATTATTTTATCGCACCCATTCCAAAACTTTTATACGTGTGTTCCATTCTAATATTCCGGACTTGTGTAAAACAGCATACACGAGGACCACGGGTTAACAACAGTCCAATATTACGCAATGAAGAATCACAAAACTAGAACAATCGTGCAGTATGCGAAAGGCGTACTCACAATGGTCATGAGGATCTACAGAATACCTAATTACTATATAATGTTTGTTTGTAAATGTATTTTTCTGCTTATATCCTCTACATATTTACCATTGTAATCGATTTTGAATAGTATTGCGTCTATGTCAAGTGTTTCATCCAAACTACCAAAAATAACACCTTAAAACTTTTTTTCATAGCTCTAAAATTCTAGACAGTAAGTTCATTGATTTAGACATTTAAGGGCTTTAGTAGAATTCGGTAATGTGACACGTTAAGTGCTGATCGTATCCGATAGATTATGTTTTGACATGCCAGGTGATCAATTTTGAGATTGACTGTATAATTACGTTAGAAGATATGAAAATGTACCGCAGTCTCAGGTTTGTCAAAAAAGTATTTCTGTCGTTTGTTGAAAACATTGAGAATCAATCGATTTAACACTAACACAGTTTGAGTCCTATATCTTTTATAGTAATAAATCGCATTAATTGCTCTCTTTTATAGCAGCCTACCATACAAATGTATGAACTCAAACAAAACTTATATTTTAGAGTATAACATCCCAACTAATGCTTATATCTACATTTACGAGAGTAAATAATATTTTTTCAGTGATGCTTTATATTTTAGTACTTTAAACAAGTGGTGTTTGTGCGCGATATTTCAGTCTTATACTGCTTATGAGTTTGGAAGTGCGAAAGATTTGCTTTAATATTCTGGCTTGTCACATTTACCGTGCATTTGACTTCAGAATGAACCAATATATCTTCGCACAATACATCATTAATGTAATCATGCTTATATGTAAATGAACGCGGAATATTATACTTTTTGTTTCTTATGGAAAAAAGAAAACGATGATTCGGCTCTAGCTAAAGGAGACGAAACATCTCGTGATAGAATTTTCTCTTCTGGTGTAAACGTCATCACAGGCAGAAATTACTTTTGTCTAAGGTCCGAGTGAAGGTTAATGCAGATCTTTCGATCCTTTGCACAAACGCACGCCTTGTCTTAATTAAAGAGAGGATTAATTATGAGCATGATTTGCGAAATACGCAAGACCGTTACGTCTTAAAACAAAAACATTCATATCAGTTTCGGTAAATTACCCTTTATAAAAGAAACACAACTGTTGTTAGTTTCGGTATTTAAAGTGATGATTCACCAATTTGCCTGTCATATAACAAAGAACACAGGTGCAATTACTGAAGATACCTCTCAATTTTCAATGTGATGCTTAAATATTTTGAACAAATGTTAGACATTAAGTGCAAAAACTACGAAAGTTTGATAAAGACGAATTAGAGAACATTACATATTTGGCGTGGTGTTTTTTCAAGGCAACCGCATTTTCTACCTCTAGAAATATAATAGTACCCGTTTATAAAAGGCGACATTCCTATCTTTGATACCGGTCGTTTCTAAATCCTTCGGAACATATTAACCATATCTTATTTTGAAAACGGGTACAGTTCATGTGCGATAAGCGTATGTGGTGACTTTTTAAAAAGACATTTGATACAAAGCTTGAACGTTTAATGATGAGACTATACCGTATACATAGACACCAATTGAGTTTCCAGGCACAATTAATTTATCGCGATATTGAAGCATTTTTACAAATACAGGAATCCCGACGATTCGCCGAGAATATTTCATAATTTGAATATATTATGCTTATTCCGGGATGGGTTTTTTTATTACACCATTTGTTTCGGAATTGATTAAACATTGTTAAGGTGATATTTTGCACACATTTTCATGAATGTACGTTATGACAGTAGATTTGCAGGGGCGGATCATTGCTAGGGTGTGTCCAAACTTCATGTGACTTTGTTTTTCATCGTTCCATTGATATCATTTACTTTGAGGAAACCTGTACGAGCATTGATCTTTTCTTTACATTTTCAATGTCTCTAGCGTAATTATTGCCTGTTTCCGTGTCGCCTGCTGATCAAAGGGAGGAATCTTTTTGTATGTATAAAAGTTTTACCAGTTTCCGCATCGAAACAATTAACAGTACCAATGTCGAGGGCAATCAATACCCAAGAAAGAAAATTCAAAACATGCAATTTTCAGTTAATGTCCAATACCAATGTTTACGTAGCTGACAGTCACGAAATATTAAAGAATAAAAGAAAAAGAGACGAAAATATCGCATTAAAGTTCCTGCTTTTAACATGTATATGTTTAGCTCCTATTCAATGTATTACTAAGTTCTTTGCCAGCAGCATGTGCCAATTAAAGCCAAATGAATTGTTTTAGTACAACGTATTTGTCATCCGAAATATATCGCTACTAATCTCTGGCATTTATGATACTTTTATCTTCTTAGAGACAAGCAGATAATCTAAAACAAATTAAGTTTTTTAAAGATGAATAGCGAAGGCTATAAACCGATATTACTTAAATTTCTCTCTGACGTTGCCCTATCATTAACGTCTTCCTTTCTGTCATGAGAATGATCGAAATTTAACCCGATGTAGATATTTGTTTGTTCAGTCATACGGTACAGTAAAACATGTGCCATAAACCATATCCGAATACGAGAAATGATGACAAAATCATCATTGAAGAGCGACTAACTACAAAAACAGGTTTTGCTTTTTTCCACCAGTAGTCATTTTCTCTTAAATATTCAGCACTTAAATAGATTTGGTATAATGTATAAAAATATAAAGTTAGTGCCTAGTGTACATTACATCTAAAAGCTAAATGGCTTACGGAAGGTCTCACAACAATATTTTTAATTCTTGCGAGCGTATCAACTTAATGCAGAAAATATGAAATGGCTGCCAATGGTAAGTTCGAAGGCTATCAGCTGAGAGTGCACTAGTGCAAGAACGAAATAACAGTGGAATGCTTAAGCGATATTTTCTCGCTAACAGATTCTGAAAGAAATGTAATTTGCAATGTCACACTGACGAGGAACAAATGAAATGAAAAGGTTTGTTTGAAAATTAGTTTCTCAATTGTATTGATGAAATCTACAGGGGAAAGATTGTGAGGCATAAAGTAAACTAATGTGTGTATAACACGTGTGAATAGATCTACTTATAAACATTATAACTATAATTTCTAATTGTGTAGCAAAAAGCTTGAACTGTTGGGGATTTTATTTTTTACTGAGAACGAAAACGGGGACGTATCATTACATTATAACGTAAATCAGTACACGCGTAACAAATCTAGATTTTGTTCTCTAGAAATGACATTCGTTCTGAGCACCAAGACAAACTGTATGTAAGACAAAGCCGCATATGCACAAGCAATGTTTCACAATTTAATTGTTAAAGATACAAAATGCAAGATCAATCAAACCTTTAAAATGTTTGATATTAAAATGGTAATGTCCTTAAATTTAATCGAGTCACATCATCTCCATATCGTTCCGGAGCCAATCTTAATTGCACCATCAACGCCCTTATTGACAATGTTGGTAATTAATGCGTGTTGTAACAGTAGCAATAGAAAATTTGCATATTTGGTAACAACCTTATTCAGTTTCAGTGACCTCTCCTCGGATGATGTTATAAAGCGAGTTATCACACTACTCGCGTGTTGTATAAAATAATAAAATCGCTTAAAATGAATGATGTTGATTCCAGGGTAACTTTCTTTTCCATTCTTACAATTAAAGTTGTATTTCCCAAAATGGCCATACACAACCATTGTCAAGTAGAACGCTTAAAATGCAATGTGTGCTTTAAAAGTATATAAGAAAGAACATGTAATTTCTCTTAAGGTTATGTAGACAGACCAAACATATACTAGCTATATTCAGCATTAATCAATAGAAATAAATGTTACACAGATATGTATATTTTAGTTATATAACGTTGGAACATGTTCAAAAGTCAATGATAATGAACCAGTGCTAAAATTATTTTCATAAAATTCTGATGGTTACAATTGATGCTAAGAATTTGTCATAAAAATAACACGATATAAATATAATTGTTTAGTGCCATTAAATAAATAATTACAAATTTCCCTCATCTTTTAACCCAGCATAACCCATTAACTCAACTTAAATTGATTATTTCCAAAGGAGTTCTTTTAATAAAAGTACAATTTTTACACACACAAAATGAATCCATTGACATCATATAAAACATAACGTATTATAAATATAAACATTACGTATCTTAGTTTATAGAATGATGCCTGAATTTTAAAATGTAATAACAATAATAACAATTTAATGACTTATGTCCTGAACACTATCACACCACAATTTCAAATACATTTAATTGAAAATGTAAATCAGATAATATCTACATTACGATAAAACATTATAGGTTTCTCTCTTGTGTGCACTTTAAATAAGTCTTTCTTAACTTCTGGTTTCTGCTGATTTTCTGAATGTTATCGGGTTATTTATTCCTATCATGAATGGCATATAAGTAAAAAGCAACCGTTTCAAAACTTTTTATTTTAGGAACAATAAAGTTGTACTGACAAAATTTGGTTCTGTTGTGAATGGATGACGCTATATAATTTCGCTGTACTACTTTGAGGAATTGCAAATGGTTGAATTCATTGATCTTGTAGTCCATTTGAGAATAAGCTAAATGTCTTTAACGTATCTTTAAGTGCAAATGGACATAAAGTTAATTAAAAATGTTGTAAAACGCTTTCACTGTGAATTAAGCAGACACGAACTTCCAAACTAACACGCATGCCTGTTGCCGTAATAAAGGATTTTACGGAAGTATGTGTGTCGTTCAACGTATTTCATTTCATCATTAATTGTTTGACCATGTAACGACTCAATTATTCTGGTTTTTGATATCAGAGTTTCTGAAACAGTTTTCTTATCTTTAACGTTTAGCTATCTGAGAGTTTGTATGAATATTCAGCTGAATTATATGCATTTGGTGCCCAGTGGGACACTTACTATCTTGTCCGATAACTTCTATCATATCCATCAGTATATTACAATGTATGGGACGAACTTTACTGTATTGATTGTAGAGTTTCTATAAAGTACAAAATGAATCCCACGTATTTGACACCATAGGTATGTACATGTAATACAGCAGTGTTCTGTTGTATTTAAACACCTTTTTATTTTGTTGGATCTTAATTCTTTAGTATTGATTATGTATCAGTCTTTCAGATGTTTAAATTGGCCTGTTATTATTCCCGATTCACTAACATGTTTCAAATTTGAGTCCCTTTGATTCCAAAAGAGCTTATATTACAGCGAGGTGGTTGCACTGAAACCAAGAAATATATATATATAATGTGTAAATATCAATATTTCCTGTAGACCAATTGTCGGCACTTATATGTGAACAGTTAGGTTAAATGATTGCAGTTGTAAGACAACTTTTGCAATATTCATCCATCCTTTCAGGGAGGAGATTATTAATTTGTTTATGATATAATATTTTGATTTACGCTATCATAAGGTTACGAATGTAAAGGGGGAGCATCTGATGAACAAGTCTATCTGCAAAAAAGTAAACAAATGTCGTATCTGTATTAACTACTAGTATGTCATTATCCATTGCCTATAAAACAAACCGTTAAGTCTTTAAAACATATCTGTTACATGTGAAAGATAAGAATAAGATTGTTAACTTGTTAAAGAGTTTGGCCTTAAGCTTAAGCTTCTATTACACACAAAGGCATTCGTGTTCATAATATTTTATAACATTATAGGTTGCTCTAAAATTACTGTTAACCTAGAAATGTTTGCATTGATACCTATTCTCCCTCTAGACGAAGGTTTATATATAGACATATACATGATCAAAAACATTTAAACATACAAAGTTAACAGCAGGGTGACATATACACAAATGGAATCCATATCTAGTACATGTAATATAGTAAATTACCATGAATATAAGATCAGTACTGTTATCATTCAGGGATAAGACATATACATGTACAAATATTTTACGCATACATAAAAAGAAACAAAAATAAGGTGAACATGCTAACTGATATCTATACGTAACTCTACATTTGTGAAAATGTTAGATACATTTCTTTATGTTTTACAAAATATTTTGACTGTAAAACTGTGAAACTGCTTATTCAGTATTTAATGTTACATAAACTGGTATGAAATTACCGGTGTTAAACACATTTTTGCAAAATTGTAGAAACGTATGCCGAGGATTTGTAATTAAAACCATACATGTCTATTTACTCTCTTTTCTATAACTTTAACGCATTTAATAACAAGTTGGACTAAGTTACATAGTCAGGCAACAGTTACCGTAGTGGTACATTTGTAATGCTAAGTTGTGTGCGTTAGCACATTATTTATGGCAGTTATCTCTAGTCTAGGTATAACATTTAGGTCATTTAACAGTGCTGTTATCCCATCTCCCTGTAATATAACAAAGAGCAATGCTACAACTCCTACAGAGAATCTTCTCTATTTAAATGTTATTAAAGGATAAATATTAAAGTAAAACTGTTATATTTGATTGAGAAGTCTTAAGGAGCATAACTTCACTTTGTCCGCCAAACAAGAAACCAAAACTGCTTTGCAAGGGAGTGTAGTTTACAAAGATTCGAATTCTTCATTGACTGATACCGGTCACGTATATTTGTATTACGCGTCATAAAAGCAAAATCAGTTATTTTCACTCATATCTGTAAACTGTCATGATGTTTTGGCGTGATGTTGTCTCTAGGCAACCGACGTCCGGTGAACTATGCCTGCACCTTATTGAAATACCAGGATATTTGCAAAGGAGAACGTGTACGTCAACACTATTGTCAAAACTTTTGTTTATTATTTAATGATAGTTTTTATTTTTCTATCAATTAAATCAATTACTTTGGGAAAAAGCTCTGCGATCAATTGACCTATTTTTCACGTGTAGTAAAGACCGGTTTTCATGTCGCCAAGTTATCCGCTGTACCCATAGGAGAATCACCTTGTATGAAAAAAAGATTTACCAGCTGAAATCCACAAGATGAATTGCAAACAATATCAACGTTGAGGTCGACAAAATAATGATGACTTACAAACGCTTATTACTCGAAGAATAATAAAAGTCGCTAGACTGAAACCCTGATAGCTGTATTAACCTATAACAACATATAGCCTTGCATGATATGCAACTTTACTTAAATGCATTTAACGTTTGTTTTCACGCTAAGATTGTCTCTTCTCCTATCATTTACGCGCGGATTCAGATACAGACGTACTGATAGGATAATTCACTAGAAGTGAACAGCAGGGCGACATTTGATAAATAAGAAAATAAGAGAATTTGTCAGATATAATACATATTTCGAATAAAATAGATCATGATCAATACGAATAATATCAGATTTTTACGTATAATTTTTGGATCAGATAATGAGATGTTGTACTTGTCAAGTAAAAATTGTGTCGCTGCTATATACATGTAGCTGGACATAAATAAAGGCAATGTACCTTCGGTCAATGCTGATTTGAGTTCAAGAGTGAGTGATATTCCCAGTGGAAATATGGTTAAAGATTTGGTTAAAATCGTCTGTTTTTATCCGACTTTTTAGTTGTCATTAAATGAATTATCTTCTATGTGACATTTGGAATATATGTCACCTTTTAAGATGTTGAAGATAACTCATCATGTACATTTTTTTACAAATGCTATCCAATTCACATCCAACATCCCTGATCGCGGACACGAATGATTGGAAACAGTCGTGATACATTGCCATTAATAACACACTGAAACAGCAATATTTACTTTCCCTTTTCGTGTATATTTGTGCTTTGCATATTTTATTTCTAATAAAATATCTTTGAAATATGGCTTTTTGCTACTAAGGAAAGGTAAAAAAACACAAGGATTTACTGTGCATATTAAGTGTTATTTATTACATCTTCGATCAATTAGTCTATCTGAATATTCCTGATCATCAGTATATAATACATATGTACATAATACATATAAAATGGTCGGAGAAAAAGTTGGTGGTTTACTAACTCTGTTTATGTCGTTCTCAAACATGGACATTATATTTTCGGGACTCGATGATGGAATTTTCACACACTGTACACAGATGGTAAGTGGACATTTTGTCCGTTATATTTTATATTAATCTGATTTGCTTTATATAATGTGCAAAGTATTTGTGTGCAAATGAAGTCACCTATTAATTAATGATTTTAAAGAAAAAAAGTACATGTAACTGATTATTTATGGAATCTAAAATAAACTTGAAGTCGACGTAAAACTTTCTAACAAATCAAAGTTCTGCATTATATTATACCGTCATAATTGCCCAGTTTGAACAGTTATCCACGTAGGGATAATGTTCAAAGCTATCCGAAGTCAATCTTGCAAGCTTTCCGGTAAGTTAGCTGTATGAGACATTAAATTAGTTACTGGATGGTATTTTGACGGGTATGAGATACTTCCATAATATACAGACTCTTTTCCTTAACCTTTGATTATTTAGTCTGTTTAAATAGTTAAGCATACTTATTCCGGTGGTTGTGCAATTACAAATTGCATGTTCATGTCTTGTAGTCAGAAGGACCAAGCTTCCTAGATGAATAATAATATTTACAGTATGATGTTTTAAGTCGGTCCGAACGACCTAAAACAGGGGAATTGGAATGTATTTTCTGCGAAAGCTTAAACATTGTTAAATAAGCTCATTTGAATTAGTTCAGTGGAGATAACTGAACTGGACTTAATATATTAGATTTAGAGGAAATATAAACAAAATATTATTACAGTCGAGAGATCTGCGTGCGTGTTTGTATTGCTCGAATTGGCTGTGTTGTTCTTGATCACTCCACTCGCGGCGCCTCGAGTGAAATCGTATATAAAGCGGCAAACGAGAAAGATAACCCGCAGATCAGCCGACTAATAGTATTCATTTTCTAATAAACAGTTAACGTATGCCGTATACCGTTCAACTCAAGTATATATAAACTGTTAGGTGCAAAAGGCTATTCCTTGTTACGTTTTATATTTCGTCTATGATGTCACTTTCGGTTGTAAGGGACAAAGTCATTGAAAAGTAAGTAGAATAAGCATGTCATTTCTCTGGTTGGTCTGAAGGGTCCAAGACATTGCATAATTTGCTTCTAAAAGAATTAGTATGCGAATTCTGTTCGTAGATAAAATGACTCTTAATTGCCCTTTTGTGAATCTTTGTTTCAACCTATTTGCATCAAACTATTACACATGTATGTATTAGGGTGTACGGCTTTCATGGTGGCCAATGAAGACACGGTTTATTTCATCTTATACAGTCAACTTGATCCTTAGATTTATATATTGAAAAATGCTAATTAAAATTCAGATAATAATCATATTAGTTCGATTTGGTTTAATGCGTGATCGTTATTATACATAATTACCTTCAGAAATTGCGAAACTGCAAATTTATGTTTCCTATTAAACATGTCAGTATGTATCATATATACTGTTGCTATCAACACAACCATTGTTAAACTCACAAGTAAACTGCCTTCCTCTTAAATGTATCTCTGCATCTCTGTAGTTTTCCTTTCCGTTTCCTATTGTTGATTTTTTGAACTTGACAAAATATTTTGTTAAAGTTCTTTGCTCCGTTTTATATGTACAACTTCCTACACTTCTGATCCAAACACAAGTATGGTTCATCAGTATGCGATCTTTCTTTAACATCATTATGACGTCAGGGCTCATGTTGATTTGACAAACGTTTTACGACGGCACTGCAAAATTACTTAGGTAAATGTAGGCAATGGAACGATAAAGCAAGAGGGCCATTATGATTATATATTGCTCCCATTAGTACCATCGCAGTACCTAATTCGATGCAACATCATAGTAATCATATTTTGGCATACGAAGTTCTTTTAAACACACTCTATAAAAATTTAAGCAACTGATTTCTGAAATGAAAATTTGATTTATTTTTATCAAGTTTATAACGAAAAATGTCCACCAATAATAAGTTAATAACACAATAAATGATTTTTCACAAAAACAATATTTGAATCTATATATACAATAAGTGACGCCTCAGTGGGCATGCTTTGAAAAGCAAATTGATAAATAACCAATAGACAATATTTAATTTCAAATTGTTTGTGGTTTTGAGAAGAAACCTTTTACAATCATTCCTTGCATTTGCCACTGCAACACGAGTTATGCTCTTTAAAACCTACGGCAGAGAAATTCACCAGCTTCCATTTAGTGGATTCAAAGATGCTGTTTTGAAGAAAAAGGTTGACGGACGGACGATTGAATCATGAGGATATACGCTCACTGACAGATGAGTTAAAATCAATTTAGTGTCATTATGACATTGCACATTATTTCAGCCCTGCAATGCATATTTAATATTTATGTTTCAAGCTGCTTCGTATCAAAGTTAAAATACAAGCAGAAAGTCGATTATATCACTATCCTTCATATTTAAACGTGTTGAATGTCGATAAATGTCATCGAATTTCCCCTGTATCTCTCCAGTCATAACGTTATCTATGCGCCATACATAATAAAAGTTTCAACTGCCATTCCAAATTTCGGAGACTGTATTCGTCAATTTCTAAAATAAGCATATAAATAAGCATATGAAATTATGTTGTAATATTTTCTACATATAATTTCTGATTGCATTAGTATATAAACTAAATATTTGATTAAACATGTATTTGACACTATTCCTAATTCGTCGCCTTTTTAAATATATATCATTCGTACATAGTTGAATGGTCTTATGGTTGTCAAATTTCCGTTTGAAAACATAAAATATAAGTGCAAAATAGCGCACATTTTAAATGTTTAAAACCTTGACTATGAAATGGGATGCTGAAGTATTGCTCGATTGAATTTACTACATGTGATACAACTTTGAATGACCTGCAACTGTACATTAATACTCTGAAAAGTTGTCCCCACGCTTCAATTCTCTCTTTATATATTAACAAATGCGCCTCGTTTAACATGCAGACGTATTAATAGGATACATTTATACGGAAGACATTTGATAAACAGGGATGTAAAGATGTTTTGCGCACATGTGCATATTTCGTATGACATATATTTTGATCAACATGAATAATCTATGATATTCGCATGTGTTTCTGTGAATAGACAATAATGTTTTTCTTCATTTTTGGATGATTGATAGCATCACATATAAATTTTATTTTACTTACTTGTAAGGCTCTATCTAATTTACATTAAAGTGTCACTAAACAATGAAACAAGTACGATAATATCGCTCTGCGATGGTGTTTGTCTCTGGGATAGCGATATTCCCATTAGATTTATAGGAGGATTGGCTGAAGTGATTGTTTGTTAATACAGCTTAGAATATGCTTGTAAATGATATGCCAGTTTTGCGCTATATTTGAAGTGAATGGCAAAATGTGAGAAGATCATTTGAACGTCAACGGTGTTACTCGTGTAACTTGATTGGAAGCAGTCGTTCATTGGAAATTATGTACTGTCATCTCGTGTTGGCTAACAAAGTCTACAGTGCTCAAAGGGAAAGTTTAAAGATCAAAAGTACTATTAACAATGCATTTAAAAAGTAGTTAACTTTATCTAATGTAACAGCAATACAAATTTACTTAATGCACACACAATGTTTAAAGAAATACCAACGTATTTTCTTAATCTGGTTACATTGTTTTCAATTTTTGGAGTTATCTATTCAAGAACGGATAAAGATGTTTACATTCACTGCACGCAGACGGTAAGTTATCATCATTTTCATACGGTTTTATGTTTTTGTAACAGTGTCTACCAAAATTCGAAAACCTATAAAAGTAGTAATTTTAGTCCCAACTGTATCGGTCGATTAAAATGTAAGAAAAAAAGAAATATTCATTGAATGTTAAATTCTTATTTTCTGCAGTGGAAACAACCCATCTACATGTACTACGCACAAGTGCTTTGTATAGAGGTATGGTCCCTAAGACCATTATAAGAGGTTTACTTCAAAGATGCGTTAATCGCGAATACTCGAATGATACAGAAAAATAGGATGAAAGTTTGACAAAATATCACGGATTTCAATTTGAATATACAGAAAATTCTCAAAACCACATAAAGTTGTTCGTAACACAGCGTGCTGCAATATTCATAATGTTTTATAGTGGAAGCTAGGAAATTATATCGAATGGGCACACTTATGTCAGAAAACAACACAGAACTCTGGTACTTGCTCTTATCTAGGCTTTCTTATCCACCTCAAATAATTGTGGGATGTTTCTACCAAATATCTTCAGTATGGTTCAAAATCGCAATTTGAACGCAAAAACTTAGATCTGAATTTCTAGTTTTAAAAGAGATATCGAAAACCGACATTATTGTATTATATACAAGCCACAGCAAATTGTTGTGATGTCCCAGTTTAGTTTTTGCAATAGGTCTGCACAACGAAATAGTTTTGCCAAGATTCATGCAAGAATTATAGGACTTAAAATTTGTTCATTGACCTAGCAAGCCTGTGCAAACATTCAACTACTATATCTGCTTTAGTTTTCAAGATATGCCATAATATGCAAACATTTTACCAAGGTAAATATTACGACCAAGTCTATACCGATGCAAAAGTGACTACAGTTGCTTGAATTATTCTCCGAAAAGTCCAGAAACAAACATTAAAACACGCGAATTATATGTTTTATGAAATATTCAATAGATGGAGACTCAGTTTCACAGATTACATTCCGCTGCAACAACTGCCAGCAAAATACTTAATGACGATTACAATCGTATTGTGATAAATGATCTACCTGTTAAACCGCAGCTGTTCGAGATAAGTTTTCCAGTTATTAAATGTAAAGGACGAATTACTTAGATTTGTGGTAAAGACTGGATATGACAAAACAAACAAATGAGTAGCAACACGATACCGTGAAGACTTTATTTGAAACAAAACATTGCTCTTGATTTTACAATAAAGATTCCTTTAATTACAGCTACTATCCTTTAGTTAATTGTTTCGAAGACTGGAATGTCGTGTTCAGCAGCTCTCCTAATCATTCCTGATAAATGTAGTGAAGAAAGACAAAAAAACTATTAAGCATTTGTCTTAGCGATAATAGCGAAACTTAAATCATCGCGATGCCCTAATAGGGAATAGAATAATTTGATTTTTAAATACTTCATTTTTGTTGTTTCAAGTTATGGAACACATACTTTGATTTCATTTTACCACAGATACTTGACCTGAATGTATGATCCTCCCAGTCAGAACCTTGTTATAATCTCTGAAACCGGATACTTAAATGCTTAACTCTATTTCGTCATATCAAGTTCTATGTTCATGTTAAATACACTTGAAAACCTATCTTCTTTAATTTGGAAGAAATGTTAAAAAACAGACAACATGACGAATGTTTGACAAAATTTTCATTGACAATTGCATGCTTGTTTTAAAAGATTGTCACTAAAACTAATAAGCTAATATGGTGAATTAGTATCCGACTTCCGAACGGATTCAGGCAAATCGTAGTTTTCTTAAAAAACCAGCTTAAACCGCAGGGGCCTCATTCCTGAAGATGACATATTTTTAACCAGCGGATATTGTTTCTATGAAATAAAATTGTTATAACTTTTTAAATTTCCTCATAGAAAAATCATCCCTACCCGATTGGGTTCTTATTCTTTCAGGGATCGTCGTCAATTTAGAAATTTGGTCAGGAGTCTCTACCCAAGGGTATATGAGTTCATAAAATTTTAATTATAACAATTACATTCAGAGAACATCATCAATGTCCGCAAGGGCCATAACTGTTGTGCTACAAGCAGTCTAACTAACACGTGTATCGCCAAATACCTTTTAACTTCTTTTCCAAACACTTTGAACTATTATTTTAGATATGATACTGTCCGGATGGGCGGAAAACGTCAAAACTTTATCCCTCACTTCGGTGAGATAATAAAAGCTTTTAAAGTTGAATATACTTTATCTTAACTCCATACGAGTTTTACACTTTGATAGGAGTTACAGTGTCCTTCGTGCAGTTGTATACGTCTTTGTATATAACAGCGGTCAGTGATGTTAATGTTTATTTAATTAATGACTATGATATGCTTATTAGCCTTGACATTCCGATGACATTAACCTTTGTCAAGTCCATTGTCCGGGCATCTTAAACTGTCCGAAAACCTTAAACAACATTACTTAGAGATCTCAGTCAAGTTGCAAGACTCATAATATTCATATCTGTGGAACGTGTTAGTTAATGGTATTAATACTATAGCTAAACCAGGAAAAACATTTGAATTTGGGGATTTTTATGAGTTTATTTTGTCGAATAAGGAAGAAATTTGATAAAAACGAAAAGATGAGAGTGCGCAGGTGTTAAAACGTTTTATGGGTTTAATGGGATATTTAATGCAATAGGTGGTACATAATACATACTCGTTCTACTAAAGGGTTATTGTTGATAACGTTTTAAAATAGATGTTTTGAAGAGCTCGGGTCAAAGCCAAATTACATAAACAGCAAACCAAAATCTTAACATATCGGTTTCATGTAACATTTAAAGATTGTAAAAAAAGACAAGTGCCCTTCTAAACTCATTGATGTTTTCCTTTCTTGCAAATAAAACACTTTAATGTAAGAATTTGCTATGAATAATATGATAGTTTGTCCTTTTACAAAAATAATACAATAATTAGTTAGAGATCTATAAGTAGTGTTTTTCCACTAATGATACAAAATACTTAAAGAGTGTAAGATTATTGATATGTAGATTCCTATCTAAAACAGTTGTTACAATTGGAATACATTCATGTACGATAAACAGGTTTAAAACAGTAAGCCGTTCTTTTCACGATCGGATAACAATCATGTTAGATTTTTAATGACATCAATATTTTTCGAAGTACTTAAATTCGTGCATTGCAATAGGATAACCATTGATCGCTATAAGCAGTGTAGTTCAATTGTTATGAACGTGAAACAAATTCGCATGTAAGAATAACGAAAGACATGGAGAAAGGTTCATACTTTCTAGCACTGTTTCTATCGTTTATAATTAAAGAACTTTTGTTCCTGGGAGGTATGCAGGATATCCACGCATATTGTATCCGGACGGTATGTTAGCTGTTTTCATTCGACTATAAGACCCCAATATAAATTGATTTGTTAGATTTATGAGACTATTTAAAATAATATTATATTAAAACTGTGGTATACGAAACGGTTAATATATAGAAATTACAATATACTATATCAATTTAGTACATACGATAGAGCATTGAATATATTTTTCAAGGCATTTGGTATGTCGCAAACAAATTCTACAGCATCTATTATTTCATTGATTTATTTGTTGACCCAGGGGATAATTTTGTAATGGAGAAATACAAGGACATGATATATTTACCATTATGATACTATATATATATATTTACCATTGCAATCGAATTCGAATAGCATTATGTCTAAGTGTTTCATCCAAACTAGCAAAATACCACTTTAAAATATTTAGGATATAAATCCCAACGAAAGCTTCTAGCTACAGTAAGGAGAGTGAATAATGCTTTGATAGATGTCTTTTTTAATCTTAATACTGTAAACAAAAGTGGTGTTTGTGCACGACACTTCAAAATAAAACTGCATAGGAAGTTGGTAGTGCGACATATTTGTTTAAATATTGCTGGATGTTCATAATTACTTTGAACTACAACAATATACTGATACGTCTTGCCACTATTCACCATAAATGCAATCATACTGGCATGTAAATGAATGCAGAACATTAAATCATATGTTTCTTATGGCACAATGAAAACAATGACTTCGCCCTAGCTTAAGGCGCCAACACGTCCTGTGTTGGAATTGTCTCTTACGATGTTTACCTCATCACAGGCAGATGTGACCTGTCTCACACCTTATCGTTATGATAGAGAAAAATCATTATGAGTATGCTTTACGTTATATGCAAAACCGTTACGTGTCATAATTAAGACATTCATATAGGTTTTATAAATCTTCATTATGCAGTAAAGAGTTTGTAGGTTACGTTAAATGAAACTCTCTCTTCTATCTCTGTATTACCCTTTATAAAAAAGGCTATGTTGTTTGTTTCGATATTAAATTATTATTTCTTGTCCAAGTAGAAAATTCAGGTCATCTTAGAATGATGCTTCCCCTTCTGTCTGTAATATAACAAACAACACAGGTGCAATTCTTTCAGAGTGTCCTCCATTTACCATACGATGCTTAAATAATTAAAACAATTAAGAGCAAAACAAAGCAAAAGATTGACTAAGAAGACTTATAGACCTATACATTACTTTCGCCACCAAACGAGAAACTGTTGATTGTTCTTGAAGATTTTCAAATTAATTAGTATTATCCGACAATGGAAATGCTTCTTTTTTTAAAGTGGTTACATCAAAATTTTGCATGTGATTTCTTAGGCATTTTAGCAGTGTTTGATACATTGTACCTTGAACTAATTTTCACTGTAGAGGATTATGTGAAATTTGAAAAGTTTTATCAAAATTAAATATTTTGTGTAAGAAAGATATAAAGAAACTGCAGTCTTTTTCTAAAAGTGTTTTTTTTTTCGACCAAATTATATATCTGTAAAACAAACTTAATTATGTCTTTCTATTTTTTTAATGAAGTAATGTATGTCTCTTTAACTAAAATGAAATATTAGATTGTGGAAGCGAAATATTATACAATTTTCTCAGACTGTAGCAAAAGTAACACCTTTGATTAATTCAATGACATAACAAACTTTACATAACTCAACACTTTACTCAAATCAATATAAGTTAAATACGCGTAGATGCTATTGGAAATCATAATTAATAATTTTCTTCACTTTTGTATTTGGGGTGTTGCTAAATAACGAGTTATCACGTTACTCGTGTGTTGTAAAGAATACCGGCCTTGGAATAATGAAAATATTTTATTTAATTTTTATTTATCCAGGATTACATTCTTTTCCATTCTAACAATTTATGTTACATTTCCCCTGGGCATACTAATTCATTGCCAATTGGAGCGCCTAATATACAATGATAGCTTTAAAAGCATATTAGAAAGAACTTGCTATTTATCTTTAGATTATGCAGACAGACAAATATATCTTTGCTAAACTTAATATAAAATCACTGTAACTTTTTTTTAATTTATCAAACTTAACAGATATATATGGAATCAACTGTGTTTTGATGTTCTGGCGCTTACAAACCGGCTGTACGTATTTGTATTTGCAACAACCGGCCTATTGTAATGATCACATTGTCAAATCTTTTTTTTCAATCTAGCCAAATGCCTTAATCAAATAGTAAAATATGCTGCCATGTTTGCACACAGTACGTGTCTGTGAAATATGAATGATTAGGAAATGAACTCCCATGCCTTTGATCTTAAAACTCAAGTGCCTAGTAGACAAAAAGACGTTTAATTACTTCATGTTTAGTTATTCCACAGGATGCTCTCAACACTACTGTAAACCAAGATATAATTGCACCGACACCTGTTTTCTATCTAGATGTAGGTTTTCCTAGCGCGCCTTCATCAATAATGTAGTTCTGCAAATTCATACTTATAAAGATTGATGTTTGTTTTAGTAAGTACATGTGATTTTCAAAACTTCAATAAACGAGTTATAAGTACTCACTTATGATCGGTAGTCTCTAAGTTAAAATTAGCTATGGCGGTGTATTACATTTTATTAATGTTGTCGTATGAAAATAGGAGGTTACGAAAATTTTATTGGAAATATTTTATTCATTTGATATATTTTGTATACTTTGCAAATGTTTAGGACATATGGTGGACAAATACTTTTGTCTCATCTCGAAATCTGTTTGACTTAACTAGTACATGTAGGTTATTTTGAGTTGTTCTTGTGTTATTTCACTGATCAATAAGTACCTTCTTCTAGATAGTAATACATAATAATACATGCATTATTCCGCTTTCTTCTACAAAAGATACCACGTTGAACAGTTTTACAGTATTGATTGCGTAGTTTGTAAAGCCTAAAAAATGTAAATGTCATGTTGTATTCTGAAAACAAACACCAATACAACAAGCCGTTTTCATTTTGTTGGTACTTAATTTTGGTGTTTTGATTATGTATCAGTCTTTGAAATATTTAAATATACCTGTCTGTTATAATTTCCGATTCACTAAAATGTTTTTAACTTTCTGTTCAGCTTGTATACCAATGAGATAATTGGACTGAACGCCAAGAAATAGACGCGAATTTGTAAATATCGATATTTCCTATAGGCCTGTTGTCGTCACTTTAAATGATTGCACTTGTTTCTAAGACAAATTTTGCAACATTCATCCTACCTTCAAGTCAATTTTATCACATCATCTGCATTCTATTCCAAGGGCCTCTTTCCCATTAGTCTTTGTTTCAGTCTATTTAATAACTGAAACAAGCTTCGTAGTATAATAGTTTGAATTAAGCTAACGTAAGGTTACACATGTCACGAGGAAGCATCTGTGAACAAGTCTATCTGTAAAAGCAGTTAAAGTATTTTCTATCTGTAATAACTATATTATTATCCATTGCCTATAAAACTAGCTATAAAATTTCCAAAACATATCTGGTACATGCAAAATATTATAAGATTGTTAACTTGTTAACGCTCACGGTTTTAAGCTAAGGTTGCTTTTAGCACATCGTTTACTATTACTGAATAGGTTGATCTCAACATCAGCGTTAACCTAGAAATGTTTCATCGACACCTATTGTTCATCTAGACAATTTCGATCATGCAATTGTCAAATTGTATACTTTTGAAACCTACTGTGTAATTATAATTGCATAATGTACTGGTAACAGGGGAAAGTAGACCCGTTGCAGTTACTGACGTTTCTTTGTCGAACGTCAATTACGTTGCAACAATAAATGTTTTCTTCTCTTTAACGTTAAAACAACGTATCGCATAGAATATATGATTGTTTGGTGCCTTTTGTTTGAATGCTATATAATGATATTGAAGATATGTATACAAAGCCGTCCTTTAAACAAATTTGGCTTAAACTTTTACATCCTTTAAGATTTTGTATCTAACATGTACATCTATTGCGGACAAATCGTGAACAAATCTTACAATATATGGTTATAGAAAAACAATTCTATGGATAATACCTATATGCACGACCATTCAATCCACCACAATCCATCTCACAATGAACAGACTGTATTATTAGTATAAACATAATCGTTTTCCATCAATTGTAACAGTTCTTGATTGCTGTGGTTAATTTTCTTTTTTGTGGGTGTCGATTTATTTTCCAAGTTATCTGTGCCAGTAGACACTGCTTAAAAGGGACATTAACCGTATGCCACAATACATTTTTCCCGTCTGAGAGGATATAAGAACTTTTTGTTCTTTAATTACAATTAATTATGCAATTATTAATACGGAAATGTTTAAATATGCTGGTTACAAAATCCAATTGATCAAACCTCTATTAGTTTGCTTTTACCACTGAAGCTTACACATTTGGTTTGTTCGTATGAAATGCCTTTATATCTATAGTTTCTTCAGAGAGTTTAAATGGAAATAATTTGTTAAATCACCAACTTAGCTTGCCGGGTCAGTGACAGCTTTTATGTATTTTATTTCTTGTTGTCATGTATCTCTTCAATATTATTGTCAACCGCTAGACACATCTTTCATTTTAAGGAGCACAAGTCACCAGTATGACCAATGATATCATTTACATAAGTCCCTTGGCGTATTTTTTCTTACACTGCAAAACAAATAATACCATTTTTTAATACAAGCAGAATAATCTATTGCAAAGTTTATCCACTACATTTATTACATAGAATCTGCTTAAAGTTGATTTATCATCCTCATGTTTAAAAAGTGTGTGCTATGTACGTTATTTTACCGGCGTATCATTTATTATAAATAACTTGAGATTGAGTTTGGCTTCTCTCATTGACAAATTAAGAGAGTTTAGTGTCTTGGGTATAAAAACAAGAAACAAATTTACAGATATTTTACATAGCATATGATAAGCCTTAATATTAGCAGCACATTCATGGAGAAACATTATTTTAAATGCACGAGAGCACAAGTGTTTATTATCTAACACCTTTGATTTTCTTTTTGATCCTTTCAAATGTATTTTCTAAGAACATGTGAAGAACGTTAACGTATATTTCGCATTATCGGTAACTGGTGAATATTTCCATGAAATTAACAATACTTATTTGTACTGTCAAGGGGTTTGACGTATTTGAAATTAATATTTCATATATCGGAAGAAATGTTTCAATTTTTCAAAACTATGTCAGATTCTAAAAACCTGTCAGGATATTATTATTGAATTTATTATTGGACGGTGTTTAATCCAATTTCAATATCAACATTTGTCCAGGTTTTAGTTACTCTATCAATCATTTTGTTTAATTTGAATATTGGGTGGTTGAAACAGTTTGTACACCAACTAGCATAACTGAGAGGGTTGTTTTTGTAGTTTCGGGTTTAGTTTATATTGCCTATTTGCAGCGTGACATTCTTTCTAAACCGGCCACATAAATATGCTGAAGAAGTACTCAAAGGTTCGATCCTTTAATATGCCACACGTTATATGTGTATGCGTGTAACGCGTTATTATGCCTTAAAATGGTAATGCTAAGTTCTGTGCGTTAGCACATTATTCCTGAGAGTTACCTTTTAGTATTTGTATACACGTTTAGGTCATTTTACAGAAGTGTTATCCCATCTCCCTGTAATGTGACAAAGAGAATGCTGCAACTCCTACAGAAAATCTTCTCTATTTCCATGTAAATAAGGGATAAATATAAAGAGTACAACTGTAACATTTGACTCATAAGTCTAAGGAAGCATTGCATTATGTTAGCCACGAAACGAGAAACCAAAACTACTTTGCAATGGATTGTAGTTTACATTGACTGATGTATCGGTCACGTATAATTTTATTAAGCGTCTTAAAAACAAAATAGTTATGCTATTTCTTTCGCGCATTAACAGTCATGATGTTTTGGCGTAATGTGGTCTCCAGGCAACCGACGCCCGGTGAACCATGCGTGCGTCTCCGACTTATCAAATGTTACGGTATTTCCAAGGAGAACATGTTTGTCAACTATTGTCAACACTTTTGTTTGTTATGATAGATTTTCGTTCTATTAATAACATTTTACTTTGAGAAAGCTTTGCAGTCATTGATATATAGAGAATATAAGGTTACTGTCTTTTGATAGCAGTTGATATCGGACGAGGATGATATCGGCGGGGGAAAGCCGAGGCTTGCCGAGGCTTTCCGGTCGATATTCATACGAGTTCGATATCAACTGTTATCAAAAGACACTAACCTTGTACTCTATTTATTAAGCAGCTGACTTCAATTTTCCCTTTTTAAAAACAAAGTAAATTAAGTGATTCACGTATTTATGACGTCATTAACGGTTTAAATCAGCGTTTTAAATCCAGCACCGTTATTGCTATGCTTCATAGGAAATCTTGGACATTAAAATATACATAGAAAGGCATTTGTACACTTTTAAAAGGCGGTTTAATACGTTTCAGCTCATATAATACGAGTAATAAGAAATTACTGTGAAAAAGGAAAGGGATAAAAAAATGAAAATCAACTTTTTCTCGAATTTTGCTTCAGAATTGCTCTAGATAGATAGATAAGCCTAATGTTCTACTAAGAAAATGAAACCAACAACGCTATGTTTAATTCAAAAATAAAAATTCTACAGACATTTTTCGATTTAATGTGATGTGTTGTTTGCTTGTATTCCTAGAAATTTGAATGAAACGCAGCCTGAAGTAGCTACTGAAAATTTGATTTATTGTGTAGCGTGTTAGAAATCCACAATAGCCAAGATCTTATTTCATATAACTCACTCAATGTCTATAGTGGGCGGGGCCTAAAACGTGATATCAGGACAGGGTCATAATAACACTGCCCTGTGATATCAGACGTCGCAATATCAACAAATATCTAATGGTTAATTATACTGGACACTCAGTGAAAATTATCAAAATCTGTTTCCCGGATTAACATCAAAAAGTATACCGAGCGTACTGAATGCCGGAAACTATATGACGATGACGTCGTTTAAATGACATCATCTTGGCGATGCTCTCTGATGACGTTTCCCGCAATTTTCGACATTTTATTTAAATATACCAAACTAAAGTAGAGGTTTAGACATAAAATAAACAAAAACAATGTTGGTATAGATGTAATATCGCGATAATTTCACTCATGAACACCAAAAGTAGTTATTTTCACTCGTGGCTGCGCCACTCGTGAAAATATCACTTTTGGTGCCCCCCTTGGTGAAATTATAACGTGATATTACACCGAAGCCAACAATTATCCTTTATATATATTTTTTTTTTAGTGGTGCAGTTATGAATATCTAACGATTCGTTGTAACCGTAGGAGAATCATTGTGTATGAAAAAACGATTTACCAGCGGAAATCCACAAGAGAAATAATGAACAATATCAACGTTGAGGTCGACCAAATAATGATATAACATTACAGTTGATGTACAACACTAACATTCTTTTAGTTAATCGTCACCATTTCTGAGACCGTATACATTTGTAATTTGTTTTGAAAATTCCACCTTTTAACGTACTATGTTATACTCCTAATAAAATAGTGTTCTTCACAAGTTAAGTAGCATGTGTCAAAGTAACCAAAAGGAAATGTTTAGTACAACGTATTTCACATCTGTAAAATACAGGTAAAATCATGATACATGTACTCTATTTTCCAAAGAGACAAGCAGACAATCTAAAACAAATATTGTTGTTATAGATAGTCTGTCCATCGATTACTAGGTGGATTTGTTTCAAGCGAAATCAAGAAAGCCTTATCCACTTAAACTTCTCTCTGACGTTGCCTTTCCATTAGTGTATTTTTCTGTCATAAGATTGATCAAAATTAAAGACGATTGAGTGCTTGTTCAGTCATACTATACAATCAAGCCTATACCTTAGTGCACGTCAGAATAAAGACTAAAGACAAACAGGGAGAAGCAAATATATTATTTATAACAGTAAAATCATCACTGAAAGAAATTTTGAATAATGTTACAACAAGAAATTCAGGTGTTATGCACATTACAATAAACAGGTTGAACTAAAAGGCCGGGGTTTGTTTCAGTGAAATGGCTTATTGCAGTTTCCTCATGAATATTAGTTAACTTTTGTCAGTTTCAGCTTAATGCAGGCATTTTGAAATGATGTTCATGGGGGTTGGTTTGATAGCTAAAGTGTGCAACAGTTAAGCACGAACATACAATGAATAGTTCGAGCGATGTTTTTTGTTTCTCGTTAGAGAATTCCGATAAATTGCCTGAAGTGCAATTTTCGATTTCTTTTTCAACAGTGGGATTTGTATCGTTTACTGTAAGCGAAATTACTGGTATGTCATGATACTGTAGGTGATCATTAACACGTGTAACAAATTAAGATCTTGTTAGTTAGAATTGGCATTGTATATGAGCACCAAGAAAAAATGTTGCGTCAACAATAGTAGCTTATGCAGACGTAGTGTTTCACAATTGCAATTCTTTAAGATATAAAGTGCGGGATCAATCAAACATTTCAAATAATTGATATTGAAATGGCAATTGCCTTAAATCTAATCCAGTAATATCATCTGCATATCGTACCCGGGTCACCTAAAATTACACCATCAATTCCCTGATTGTCACTTTTGATATTTAATGCGTGTTGTATGGATAACAATAGAAAATTTGTATATTTAGTAGCAACTTTATTCAGTTTCAGTTAACTCTCCTCGGATGATGCTATAAAGCGAGTTATCACACTACTCGCATGTTGTATAAAATAATGAAAACGTTTAAAGATGATTGTTGTTGATTCCAGTGTAACTTTCTTTTGCAATCAAAGCAAGATAAATTAATTTCCAACGGGGTCCTTTAAGTTAAAGTAGATGTTTTACAAAATAATGAATCCATTGATAGCAATGTAATTACTAATGTATTTATTCTCGATTGCGAAACAAGTTCTTAAAATTTAGATTAATCGATCTCGAGACCCATTCGAGATGGTATCAACCTCAAAGAGTGAGGCAATGTGGAATTATTTGTGTCTTGCCTAAGGGCACAACCGACATGGCTATGGTAGGGATCGAACCCGGGGCCCTTCGATCCTGAATAGAATGCGCTACCACTCAGCCACGGCGGCTCCACAGTTGAAAGCAATTATTTAACATTACGATACAGCTAACCCCTATTGCGATACGTACCGCAATATATTGATCTAAGAAAATAGAATAAAACCAAATCACTACCGTAAATTCAGTGCCACAAGATGATCACAAATGATCGCAAAACTGCCTATTAAAAGCAAACTCGACTAATGGGCAAGTTATATCATGTTTGTAACCAACGAATGGCAAAGATGGTCAACCATGTTTTTTTCTGATTTATTTACATGCATAGCAATGTGTAAAGTGAGCAGTTCATTTAACTCTGAATAACGTTGCACCACTATTGTCGTCTTCGTTTAAAATGATTTGCAGTCTGAATCAATACACATAGGTATATCATTAACATAACAGATAAACGGTAAAGGACCTAGTCACTAATGATACTCACAGGTATGTTGCTGGTATAGATGAAACATTGTTCACGTCTTTCAGTGAGATATGACTTAAACCAATTTATGGATTGAAGTCCTATTTCCTTGAGTATATCACACAGCATTGTGTGATCAACAGGGCCGAACCATGCCAGTATATAAACCATTTGAACTATTTTGTATAATATAACCCAACAGGTATATAAGACAAGTATCATTAGAATAGTTTAATCCGAAACCTGACTGGAATTGATATAGTAGAGAATGATGATTTAAGTATTCAGAAAATTTGCTAAACACGGCATTTGAGACAACAAGCAGCGATAAGTTTTCTCGTCTGCTCGATAGCTTTAAAACTAAAGTTAATCGTAGAATGTTTTATACTTTTCTTAGAGGAGCTGTAGTGATATGAAACGTTTTAAAAGTGATGTCATATGTAACCATACGCTTACAAAGGGTTTGCCTTACACTTTTTCTTTATTTGAGAACTTTTGTATATCTCGCAAAAGGTTAGGAAACATCATATATACATTATTTTGTCTTGTCTCGAAAGTCTGTTTGGCATCGGTAGTACCAGTAGGTAGTTTTGAGCTGTTCTTGGCTTTCTTTACAAGATCTTTACAAGATCAATAACGGCAGTACTTTTAGAAAGTAATAAATAATTTATTATACAATTCCGTTTGCTTCTATAAAAAAGTACTACTTTGAATAATTGGAAATGGTTAAACATCTCATAGTTCATCAGGAATTAGTTAAATGTCTTGAACGTCATTTGTCATTCTTTTAAAGTGCATTTAGACACTAGATTCATTTAAACGCTTTCACTTCTGCATTTCTAGTTAAGCAGACACGAAATTCTAAAATAACACGCATGCCTGTTGTCATGATAGAGGTAGTCAGTTCTCTAGATTGCTTAAGTTTACTGTTTTCAGATTTTCATTTATTTTGTGGGTGTAGATTTATTTTCCTAATGACCTTTGTCGGTAGATATTGCAAAATGAGGACATATTGATAGCACGTATACCATTAAATTAATCGTGAATCCTTATGCAAGAACATTTTGCAGACATTCATGTTTATTATTCACATTATTAACCTACAATCAGAAAACAAATACGAAACCACTCGACATTGATACAGAAAAATGCAAATACATGTAGGCCGGTTATGAAATCCGATTCATTACATCGTTGAAATTTGTCTTTCTATTATTTTGATCCCTGTGCAAATAACATTGTAGCCTAAATGTTGGGTTGGGTGGTGCAAATATCTCATTGGTGCGCATTGCTAAAGAACTTATTAAGTATGCTTGGTTTCCAAGACGCATGGTTGTTTCAAACAACTGGTGATAGTGATCTGTTTTTACTTACG
>JAUMHA010250924.1:0-15290 GCA_032359765.1 Saxidomus gigantea | reverse complement strand
TTGGAGCCATTGGCGCAAACTTTTTCTGATTGGCGAATTTGTTGGCGCAAACTAAAATTGACCCAGAGGAAACCCTGCTTCTTGAAGTTTACCAGGCTGATGAAATTGCCCAATCAGGTTTTCATTAAAAAAAAACTATTGGAAACCCAATTAGTCATTTTAATTAAATAATAAATGACACCACTTGAATTTACACATCCAAGTACTGATAAATTTTCTATATTCAGGAAAGGTGATTCAATTAGGTTTCATTGCTAACATATTTAAATTCAAAATGTACAATTTGAATAAACTGACAGAAGATGACTGCCTACCATTAGCTTACTGTATAATCACAGAAACTGAATTAAAAGCTTTCTGTGTCACTTGAACTTGCATGCATGTGAGTTACAGAGTTTTCACCTTTTATCGAATGAAAAAATAAAATGCAATCTAGTAATCTGATTAGTTACCTGGCCAGTATGTTGCCAGAGCAAAGTCAAGAATTCTCGGCTTCGCACATCCAGGTACTGATAAATCATTTTCATTCGGGAAAGGTGATTCCTCGTCTTTCATCGCTGGTCTCTATGCATCTTTAACTTTGAAACATACAATAACCAAGAAAAATAATGAAAGAAGACAACAGTTTACCATTAGCTTGTTACTATCATAATGTTTTTTTTTATAATAATTATTTTCATGTATGTTGTTAAAATCTTTTTATTTTGTTTGAAATAAATTAAAACTTGCATATGAGTTTACAGTAAAGACCGAGTTTTCAATTTTACCGAACGAAGAAGAGAACGTGACCAAATAATCTGATTGGTTAACTGGCCAGTATGACGTCACGAGTATACATTTAATATTGTAATACTACCGATCGAATATGACAGACACCTTCTGTCGAAAGTTAACCAAAATTATTTTCGTATATTGACTATTCAATGGCATATTGATTTTGCTGTAAATTACCCCCTTAACATAATTTTGATATACTTTTCATACATTTTTGTACACCCTCCTGTTTTAAAACTGCAGATGAAACAATTTCAAGCTGTTATGAGTAGTATTTCATTTCAGTACCATATCAAATGTACTGAAGGCATAAACAATTGAAATTAAATCCGAAAAAAAGTCTTATTTATTGCTAATCAGCACCCAATAACAGTTATAAAATTTTGATTTTACATTTCCAGCCAGGGCAAACATATTAACTGTTTTTGCTGTTAAGCTGTCCTAATCAACACAATGTTCACTTGTTTATTGGTAATCAGCACCTTTAAGAAAGGTTGGGGCTTTATCATGTCAGACTGACTGGTTGATTATCTGTCATCACATTTGATTATCTTGACTCCTTAAAAAATGATCCACATAATATAAGTTTCCTGTGGTTGAAAAAAGCTGTCTCGTAATTCAGTTTTGGTGTACATGTATAGCAGGTCTAAATATATGTTCAGTTAATGATAAAAATATGCGGTAACTTTGTTGCTATGACTTGTTTTAATTGTATAATATTCCAAGTTTTTTTAGTGTCATGAATACAAATAAGCAATTTAATCTTTAAAAAATGCAGCAATTTTTTTCAAATTCTGCAGCAAGTGAAATTAAAAGTTAACCAGCAACAAAAACTCAGCTTGCATGCTATGACATACATGTACATATGACATTGTTCTGTCGTAACCTTTGATTGTTTGTTTGCAAATCTGATATCTTCTTTCCAGAATATTCCCGCCAATTATGAGAAAGCCACACTTTGCATTCAATAGAACGAGCGAAGTTAAGCAAACATGTTTAGTAGCAGAGTATGCCTAGTCATGCTAATGGCAAGCATGTAATTTTGACAAGAGCTGTTTAAAATGATAAATGTGAAATAACTTGCAGTTCTCATTTTTTTCCATGACATGCCTTACAAACTAGTTCCTGAAGATGTGCTTGGAAGATCAATACATTCAAATACATGAAAAGTTTAAAATGCCATGTACGCTTACATCTGGCTTTCAACATAAAACACTAACATTTTGCTGGTTTTCTACTTATAATTTCATTAGACGGTTAGAAGCAGCCCTTAATACCATTTCACAAATATAAACTTTTCTATATGTATGTGCAAGATGAAGTCAGAAAATAAGAAAGTGAAAGTAGAACGTAATGGTACAAACTAAGTACGACGTGAACAGACAAAAGAACGATGAAAAGATTATGTTTTATCTTTTGTGAATATGTTCTAAAAAAGTGTTTCTTAATTAAACCTTGTGTGCATCCCTGATTTTTGTGGGTATTCTTTTTCGGTTGATCATTTTTCAATTGTATTTCTTTACAGTACTGTACTAATTTAATAATTAATTTAATTTTTAAAGCATATTTGTGAATGTCGATGTGTAGCTATTCGTAAAGCACCATAATTAAAATTTTCTTTTATCTTTGATACAGGGTGTGTTTAGATTTTATTTTGTGAGAAAAGAAGGTCGATTAACTCTTGTTTCTGTATCTTATTTTTTATGATGTGAAGTGAGCATTGTGATAGGAGGATTAACAATTTTTAAAAAATATTCTAAAATTATTCACGTCAAGCATATAACAGCCTTTTTAAAAGTTTTTCTCCTGGATAATTTTACATTTACAAATATTGGATAGCTCGAGATCCTTTTAATGAAAAATTATTAGCCCTCTATCTTTATTTTTTTCTAGTTCACATTGGAGGATTAAAGTATATCTTTAAAATACTAAGTGCTGATTTCAGCTTTGCTCAGATTCAAGGAGAATGATAATATTTTGTACAAAGATGACGTAGAAAACTAAGATGGGAATGAGGGGATAGTTGTAGTATTGTATAGTAATAAAGGGCAGAGAAGCAATGTAGAATTGTATTAGTACGCTGATGACCATAAAGATGTAGAATTTTACTAGTATATCTTAGAATCAAACAAAGGGCAGAGGGTAGATGTAGAATTTTATGAGTAATCTTGTAACCAAACAAAGGGCAGGGAATCTATGAACATTGTAGTGTTGTAGTGTAAGCAACTTAATGATCAAATAATGGGCATGGGATTGTTTAAGTAACCTTATAACAAAATGTAGGCAAAGGGATTGAATTGCATGAACGCAATTGGAAGATTTCTAAAACGAAACATTAATTACAAAATGCAAGCTGTTTTACATTAAGCATACAGTCATACATGTACATGTATTGTTGGAATTTCTTATGTTTACAGCTAGCCTCAGATGAAGTTCTATGTTGCATTACA
Organism: Saxidomus gigantea; assembly: GCA_032359765.1. Classification (NCBI taxonomy): domain Eukaryota; kingdom Metazoa; phylum Mollusca; class Bivalvia; order Venerida; family Veneridae; genus Saxidomus; species Saxidomus gigantea. Next base: position 12,066 of record JAUMHA010250924.1, on the reverse strand, counting down.
ACATGCAGATTAGTTTATCTGTAGAATTAATTTTATTTGTATAAATTATAGATAAGTCAGATACAGCACCTAGTGGTGACTGTTATGTCTTAGTACGCTTGAATCATGTGGGAACCACTCCAATCACATGTTCTGCTTGAGGTTACATGAGGTATCAGGCAGTGTCACATGTCTGTGGTCGTTTTTCTTCGTATTTAAATGATTGTAACACGACTGATTTCATCAGTTAACTTTTACTGGCCTAAAGAAGTTGGGAGTAAGACACTTGGATTGCTTGTGTGATAATTAAGTAGTGCAGGAAGCTGGTGAGTTTGAAAAATTTGAATTTTGTCTCTTTCTCATTGTGATCTTGATTATGGTAGAGGTTTGGAGAGGTTATGTCTATACTTTCAAGTACTTCGCAAAATTTTAAGAGGTTGTTGACTGATAAGACAATGGCTTTATTTATAAATGTGAGATTTTTTTAAAGAAAAAAAAAAGTGAATTATTTATATATACACCCATTGGCCTTTGTCTGATTTTACAAAATTATATTGTTGTAGTGTGTGCCAGAATCATAGTCAGGCTGGTAACATTGTCTGATTAGGCTTAGAAGCCGAATCAGTCTTTATTGGACCAATTGGGCTTATATTTATCAATAGAAATGATCTTTTTGTGAATATTTTGAAAAGTATTTTATAGATTGTAAGATAATTTCTGAAGTCCTAGTATGTTACTTGCATCATTACGTTGTGTTAGAAGTCAACATCACACAAATATAATCGCTCACTTTTGTGCCAGAATTCTAGTAGCATTTTTACTTTCACTTTGCATACGTATTTTCAATGTACAATAAACAAAGCGTCTTTGAGCAAACAAGTGTATGTTTTATTTGAATAAAAAGTATGTGTTCATAACAAGGGAACACCAGCTGAAGAAATGTAGGACTTTTAAAGCACCTCATTCAATACATGTATTTCTTTTCATAGATTTAAAGCCTGATCGGGCAATAAAAGATGCTTTTCTGTTATAATTATAATATCACATGCATACTGCATGAAGTCTACTTTTTGTTGATACTTAACCAGACAGTGGGCATAGTAATACAACTGCATGTTGAACAGTAAGAGAGATTTTAAGCATAATGCAAACATTTCCTATTGTTTCTGAAAGAGCAGATTTATCTTCTGTTGGCTCCCTATCAACACTTGCATGAAAGGCAATGAAATGGCTGACAAAAAATGCTAGATCAGCATTATCTTTACCCATCTCAGACTTCAAAGTTCCCTATACTGATTACAAATCTTCTAGTAAGTTTTGTGCAGGCATGTTGGTAGTCAGCTTCATTCTGTCAAATCTATCTGGGTACTTTCGGTGACACAATACCATTTACTCATGAATCACGATTCATTCATAATCATATTTTTCTTGTATATACGGTATTATCAACATGTACATTGTAACCTTTTTGCAGTAGAGGAACAGTTTCACTATAAAGATAGTAAATCTTACATGTATGACATCATATTCATGTGACATCATGTGACTTGTCTTGTGTTTGGGGTACCAGACAGAGACGTCTTGCATGTATAGAATCAGTGAAAATGCATGGTAGTTGCGCATGATATTGTGCTCTGATATGCTTTAAGAATAGCTAAGGTTTATTGTATGTTTATGTCTTAAACTTAATTTTTGTGATATAATAACCTGAGCTGGAACCAACAGTAACTAATGCCAATTATTTTCTTTGTTGAAAAGAGTAATTCAAAATTTGCATACATGTTCACTAAAAATGTTATCATGTTATTTATAGCCAGCTCGTGACTGGGTATTGAATTGCCTTTGTATTGTGTCTGTTAATGGTAGCTGTTATATGATCGAATCTAGAACATGGAAGTAATCCAACGGTATCATTTAGTATGTAAAAATGTCAGTCAGTGTGGTAGCTGATGTATTTGAACCGTCTTGAAAGCAAAAAAATTTAAGTTTTATGTCAAAAGTTATCGTTATACATGTAATGTTACGTTGTTATACAATATTTGCTTTGTCAGTCACAGAATTCAACCAAAGTATCACTGATTATTAAATGTTGGCTGCACCACAAAGGTACTTTAGCATCTTTAATGCTACAACTACATTTGTTTGAACACATTATTTTTTTGGATAAACTAAAAAAAATCTTAGGGATAACAAATTCATATCATGTATTGGTGAGGAGCATGGGGTTTCTGTCATAAATAAGCAACAATTAATAAACTGGTAGAAGAAACATAATTCTGTAATAGGTGACACCCAAAAAGTGCATTTAAAATAAAAGATAACCTTATGATAAAGAGTCATACATGTTGACAGTGATTCAGTTTATGGGTACTGGCTACATGCCAGCTGTTCAATAACAATGAATCTATGTAACTAATAATCTGATATACAAACTTGCCTAAATCATAATTGAATTCAATTTACCTGTTGTATGTGGAACTTGCACCTGCTTCACTATTTTTAGCCGGTAAATGCCAGATCATTGTTAACAATAAAAGTTTAATTGGGAAGCCAGCACCATGCCTGGTTTGTTACATTGTGCCTGTCATGTTCAGCCCCAACTACAAATATTTTTCCGGGCCATACCAATGATTCACCTTGACCGAGGTTGGTGGACCCAATAAGCACAAATAAAAATGTATAAACAAAACCCATTCATTTTCATTTGAAAGAAAAGAGAGAAATCTAGAGATTGCCAAATTGTACTTTTGAGTGTTTATTGTTTCTAAAGGTTTGATAACATTTTACTGATTTAGGACTTGCAAGGGGCAGAGTACATTGACTTAGTGATGAAAATGAGTTTATAGAATCATGTGCATTTCATATATTATAAAGTGCTTGAGAAGCTATGTATGACCAATTTGAAGTTTGTCACAAAGGGCTTAGGTTGGTAAAAAGGTCAAGTGCTGAACTTTGTAATTATAATGACTATGTTGAGTGTAACTTGACACCATGTGCTGTAAGCATGGTAAGTACTTGATGTATAACTACACTGTAACAACACATTAGTGGGAATGACTGACTAACAGTTACAAGTGGAGATAGCATATAGTTTATTAGTACCTAACAGCATGGGGACAACAAAGTGACAAGGAAACAAAGAAGACTGTTAGAATGTGAGGAGAGATAATCAGATACTTTGTATCAAAATTACTCCAGAGTTAGGTAGCTGAAATATAATGGAAACATAAATCATGAAACGTAACAAGGTCCTATTTTAAATGCAAGAAAGCAATGAAATATTCACAGTAGTGAGGAAGTTTAAAAGTAAGTGTAAGGATTACTTCACTGGAATGACAGATTGTATACAATGAGCAGAATGATTTGTTTATATTATCATATCTTTGATGAATAAAACCTAACAGAATTAAGGAAGTTAAAAGATAAGTCAACTGAATCAGTTTCATACGTGGGTGAATCATCGGGCCTTAAAAAGTCATATGACTGTAAGGATGTCTCACAGATTTTCTCTTCCTTGTTTCACATTTACCTCAAAGACTGTACTGTAACTTGCAAATATTATTCTTTCAGATATTCAATTTAACCAGCAAAGATGAAAGTGTTTGTTTGTTTGGCTGTGTTGGTCTCTTGTACTATGGCGGTTCCCATGGAGAAGTTGACACTGGCTCGACACCTCCAGACAGATGTTGACGTGGGAAGACCAATAGAGCACCTGTTTTCAAACTTTAAGAGAGTTCATGGTGAGTTTTTTTTTTTTTAGTTTCACAAGCACTCTATTTGATTCTATTTCTTGATACCTTATGTAGACTGATACTTGTTTTTAAAAAGCTAGTACCTAGATAGAAGGTACATGTAACATGCCAGTGATTTAGCCTTTTGTATAATCAGTCATGTTCTACACTTGGTGGTTTGACATCTTACGAGCTTATCGGCTCTTAAATTTTGATATTATGTAACACTGCTGGTGTACTTGGAAGGGAGATATATTTGCAGTGATTTGATTTAAGCTATTTTCACAAATTTCCTACTTCGTTAAGTTGAAAATCTTGCAAATTATCCTTTCATGTATTTAAAATGTGTGAATAAGTTCATCTGCACAAAAATCGGATTTTTTTTGGTCACATTTACAGTATTTTGATTTAACTTTGATTTAAAACAAAGAACATCTTTGTTTTAATTGTTTTTAATACAGTTATGTTATTGTTTTAACAAATACTTTATAAAATGCTGTTTTCAATTTGTAACTATTTTAATAGCTAAATTTGATTGAAAATTCTATGGTTGACTGTGTTCTCTCAAATCCGGTTATTAACTGCATCAACATGTTCAAGGTTACAAAACAGTCGCTGTTAACTTAAGGCATGGCAGATTTGAGGAATGAATGGACATCACTGCTCCTTTCTTCTGCATATACATGTAAATACTTAAACACCTGATGAACACAGATTGTCACTATATTTAGACAGGACATATGAAAGTGATGAAGAGGAGACAATGAGACGAGGAATTTTTGAAGTAAACGTCAAAACAATCCAGGCTCATAACGAGCTCTATGCCAAGGGACTTAAATCTTACACTCTTGGAGTGAACCAGTTTACAGATCTGGTGAGAAAATTAATGGAAATAAGTAAATCTTTGTGCACTTAAAATTGAAATTTGATGCCATTTAACATGGTTACATTATAATTTGACTAACTCTGCCATATAAATGATATATCCAGTCTTACATGTGCAGTTTATTTCTTTTCCCCATAGTTATTTTAAGGAACTGTGGAATCTTGATTTTTTTACGTTTTGATATAAAGCAGGAAGCATGAATTATGCTGTTTTAATACTTCCACTCAATTTGATAACATTAATAATTAAATATGCGAACAATAAAACATGTATATGCAGCTTATCTGGATGACTTAATTTGAAATCCAACTAGTATTTAGTGTTTACAAAGTGTGTTGATCGGTATACTGTATATTTACAACATCAGACACTGGATGTATGTGTTTGTGCCGAGACAGCAGTCAGACTATACCACTAATTAAGGCACAATGGTTACAGTCTATCTGTAGGCAGCTAAAGACACTAACATTGAATAAGCAGTTTCTGTTAAGTGAGTGTACATGTACATGTAGCTGGGATGCTTGGAGTCTTTTAACTTATCCATTAGACTAGGTTTGTTTTACAATTACCACATGCTAAAGATAATTCTTCTATTCTTTCACAGACACACAGAGAGTTCCTGAAGCTGTATACTGGACACATCCGCCCAGCTAGAGAATTTAAATCAAATGGTTCCACATATCTCACCCCATCCAACATTCTACTGCCAGAAAAGGTTGACTGGAGAACTGAAGGATATGTTACAGAAGTCAAAAATCAGGGACAGTGTGGATCCTGTTGGTCATTCAGTGCTGTAAGCTCGTTTCTAAGTTAATCTATCATACAATACATTGTAGAGTTTCGTAACCTGATAGTAAATAGAGTTTACACTGAAGTGTCATAATTTGTCTATGAAGCTGTATAGACAGACAAACAGACAGTTCTCCATGTTTATTTCATTACATTTAGGCTAACAAGCCAATGTGGTCATACAGTATCGCATAAACAACGTAAACAACAAACAGTGTGAACATAACAATGTACATGCATTATTATCAACATACATAAATAAATGTACATAAATTATATGTATATGTACATGACTATATATTAAAAGCATCAATGATCAATGCTGGCAATATCAACAACTAGTTAAAGAACAAAACAAAATCCACTAACCCACAAAAAGTAGGGAGGAATATGTATATAATTATGCAAGTTGTTTGTTTGTATTATCCCTCACAGAGAAGGTCAGAGCTAAAGTATTTATAAGTCTTGCTCTGAAAAACTGTTTTAAGTCACATACCATTGTTTTCCCTGCAAAATCAAATGCTTGTACCATTTGTGAAAACATGCTTTATTCTTGACCTTGAATAAGGCCCATAGAAAAGATACTTTACTTATTCATATATATGTAAAAATATAAATACAGAAGTTTTATTTGTTGTGATACGATGTACGTTCGTAATTCTACATTTGTCCTACAGATGTATGCAAACATAACTGCCTTTGTGTTACAGTATGTATTCATTTTGCCATTTTGTAGAGGACAGCAAAAATTCCAACTCTATTTAAAGGCAGACATTGTATGGCTGTCCAAATTTCCATAAATAATATTCTTAAAAAGGGCTTCAAAGCAAGTGAAATCTCACATGTAAGAAATATCTTATACCATATAGTACCATTACCTCATGAATCCACACATATAGCTCAATCATTCAGAACTTTTCATTTGGTTGTACTGTTTTCTAAATGCATGTAAGAAACAGATAATGGGTTATGCCTTAAATATAGAACTTCGTAGACAGACAGCATGCCTGGTAATAGAGAGAAAATTCGGTAAAAGGTTTACTGTTAGTTGAATAAAAGTGCTTTATTTTCTCATTTCTTTCATAAGACTGGTTCCCTGGAAGGACAGAATTTCAAAAAAACTGGAAAACTGATTTCTCTGAGTGAGCAGCAGCTGGTTGACTGTTCTGGTACTTTTGGTAACCAGGGATGTGACGGTGGTCTTATGGATCAAGCTTTTGAGTACATCAAATCTGTAGGAGGTATTGAGGATGAGGCTGACTACCCATATGATGCAGAGGTATGCTAATAAAACATTATATACTCTTACAGGATTTGAACCTTTCTTGAAATAAAGGACATCAAGTGTTGTAAGTTGCAGGGTTCCCTCTGGCTTATTAATATGTTTATCCACAGTTGTCAAATGTTGCCTAAAGTAAGGTGTTGTTGGCTCACCTGGCATAATGTGTCACGGTGTTGAACTTATATTATAGCCAACGTTAGCTAGATGAGTGATATAGGGCCATCTTGGTCCACTGAAGCAAAAAAATGCAATTCAAAAGAAATTAAAAGTTTCAAACCATATTTAGCTCTACTGGAAAAAGTCCAGCAGAACTTATGCCATGGTGGTTTGTCTGTCTGTCCATAAACTTTTCCTTGATAATGCTGTACGGTTTGTAATTTTCATTTGACTTTGATGAAACTTGCTGATAAGGATCCCTGCAACTTGTAAATGTTACCTATGTGGGTCAAATGTCAAGGTCACAGTGACAGTCTCTGATAGCAATTTTCATTCAACTTTCATCAAACCTGCTAAGAAGGTTCCTTGCAACATGCAGATGATGCCTATTGGTTATGGGGTCAGTGGGTCAAAGGTCAAAGTCACAGTGATCTCTGCTAGATTTTCCTTGAAAACACTCTTTGTGTCACAGTTTAATTTCAATGTTCATCAAACTTGATCAGAAGGATCCCTGTAATATGTAGATATTCCTTTTTGATTTTGGGGTCAAAGGGCAAGGTGACAGTGACCTCTGTTAGATTTTACTTGATAATGCTCTACAGGTCAGCGTTTTTTTTCAACTTTCATCAAACTTGTTCAGAATGTTCCCTGTAAAATTTAGATGATCACTTTTGATTTTGGGATCAGTAGGTCAAAGGTCAAGGTCACATTGACCCAAACTTTGAATATCTTTTCCACTTGGTTTCTTTGGACAAGGTGTGGTATTGATTCATGAGTGTTTCATAATACTATCCATCCAGTTTTGTGGGCAAATACACTTGCCTGTGAAAGCCACTAATTTAAAACATGCATGGGATCATTTCTAGGTTGACAGTATCTTCATTTTATTGTAGGATGAGAAATGTAAGTTTAATAAACAAAAGGAAAGAGCAGAAGTAACTGGATACACAGATGTTCCTCAGGGAGATGAAACTGCTCTACAGAGTGCTGTAGCTTCCACTGGACCAATTTCCATAGCCATAGATGCCAGTCATCCGTCATTCCAATCTTACTATTCAGGTTAGTGTTTTCCTTCTTGTTACAAGGTGGTATTTGTATTGACGAAGCTTCACTGATAGTTATACAAATACTCATACAAATACTCACACAAATTCTTATAAAATACTTATAAAAACACTTCTTTAAACTATGTTTCTGAAATATTTTACATTAGCTCTTTTCTAGAAGTGACCTATGTGGTAAAATGTTTCAGTTCTCAATCAGAATCACTTACACTGCCTAGCTATGGTTTGAAAGCTGGGCTCAATGTCAGTGTGGAACAATTTAGGAAGGATTCTCCCCATGTGTCTGTGTATGCTTGACTTTATGTAGACAGACATCTATGATATTCTATTACATGTAACATGTTCAATCTGGAAGACTTTCAAACTCTGGAAGCTGCAGTTAATGGCCCTATCATCACAGAACAGCTTCGGTTTAACTCTCAATTCCAATCTGATCATCTGACTTGAATACGACAAAGGTGAAATATTCAGATGGAGTTCATGAAAAAATTTACACTTACAAATAGAGCCAGTGTGTAAGTCATAAGTACACATTTTTCTTTGACTGCACTCGAGCAGTTTAAGTCACATGTCTAATGTAGGGTTAATGCACGATGTTTTGTGTTATAAAATCTGCAGAATCCCAAGGGTTTTTGCAGGTGTTTAAGTGTTATAACATGAAAAAACATTCATTAGCGCTATTCTGGCATAAAAAATCATAAAATTAAGAATGAAGCGCTCTTACTGGTACGACGTTCAAGAAAGCGTGAGACAATGTCTGTCGGAAACAAGTCCATTGATTAAAATGGCGCTGTAATGCGTGTATATGAAAACAGGTCATAAAGCCGTGTGCCTCTGCTGGTTAACACACGTTTTCCTCCTGTTAAAACACCGGCAAGGCAAAAACAGCACATCTTGTGCTAGAATAGTTATTATAGACAAGATATATCTAGAGGAAGTTTGTGTAGTATGAAATTAATTTTATTTTGAATATTGAATATCACAGGTGTCTATGATGAGCCAGAATGCAGCAGCACACAGCTTGACCATGGTGTGTTGGTTGTGGGATATGGGACTGATGCTGACAGCTCAAAGGACTACTGGTTGGTGAAGAACAGTTGGGGCGACATGTGGGGAGAGAAAGGATACATACAAATGTCCAGGAACAAGGACAATCAGTGTGGAGTTGCTTCCCAGGCATCATATCCACTTGTTTAAGATAAAAATAAAGGTACATACTTGTTTAACTGCAGAAGATTTGGTACTTCTCAAATTACATATGAACATAAGTGAGTGAATTGCCATAGCGACTAAAGACATTGTAGTTAGATATCAGTTTGGTTTGAACCAGAAATCGGTATCATTTTCGAACAGTAGCAATGCATCTATCGTTTAAATGTCTGCCAGGTTTTGTTATTACATATATGTAAAAAGTAGTGCCAACTCTTCTACTTATCTTGACATCAACATCACATCTTGGTTATAATTTTGTTTGAAATGGATTAAGACCAGATTTCAGTAAAGAGTGCATGTTAAAAGTTTAAACTCTTTCAGTAAACAAGTGCACCATTTTATAGACAACTTTTAGTCTTTCCAGAAACTGATATCTTTTTAAAATTTCATTTCAGTTGTGATAAGGACTTCATGTACACCTGTTGATTTCTTCAGTACATCTCAAAGATTGACACTTCTTCCAGGAAACAGCTTTCTTGCGGATTTACACATTTTTTTGTGATTTTTCTGTTTTAGAAAATCTCACAGACTGCAGCTGATTTATTTATTTTTTTTAGACTTCTAATGAATGTGGTACTGAAAACGTATGTAAATGCAAAGCAAGTGTAAATAGAAAATATAGAGCAGTTTTGTACACGTTTACAATCATCAGTTATAAGGCTTGTTTATTTTACAATACCTGCTGAACATGAAGGTCCTACCATCAAAACTTGCACAAAGAAAATGTGATACTATATATATATATATGATTTTGTATGGTGTTTTGTAGATTTAACCAGGTATGATGGGGGATTGACTGTTCTTACTAGTATACATAAGCATTATTGATAACAACACATCAGCTAAGAAAAGGAAAACATTCCAGTTAACTATATGCATTCTGTAGTTTGGTTTTGCTTTGCAGATGTTCTGCTTCTTAATATAAAAAAAATACATTTGATGAAAATCTAGTGTCCACTGAGCTAAGATCTGTAAACTTTTCTTTGAGACCAGTATCATGTTCCAGGCGTCAAATTGGTCAGTGTTGAACCTAAGCTAACATATAACCATTTAGTTAGTCCATTTAAAGACTTAAAGAGATGTTTATGATCTTGGGACTTGCATGAAATACATGAAAAATATACATTTCCTTTCATTGACACGTTGTGCCTTTTCCAGTATAAGTACATCTAGACTGAAGAAACGTTTGGTTGTTTATTCCAGAATGAATGAGGCAGTATAACCACATTAGTTCTAGGTTTTATTTCATTTCTTCTAAAGAAAGAATACATCCATAGTTCCAATTCTTTTGATTTGCTTATATAAGCAAATTGAAGCAGGGGCTTTTCCTGGCTGTTTGATGTAAAGGTCACCCTGATTATGGTCTGCACAGTTAGGTATTCCCTCTTAAGAAATAAAATTTGTCTGTCAAGTGCAAAACACTTGTGTTTAAAAAAATGTGGATGCCAACATGGACAAAAGAATTTTTGTTAGGGTAATAACCATGGCAACTGGTCTGTTTTAACTTTGCTGAACTTAATCAATTAACACAGTTGTTAACAAACTGGTTTTTTCTTTTTGACAAATGTGATATACATGTAGTGTGGATGAAAATTCTGAGTGATTGAGTAATGCATTAAATGACATTTTTGTGTATGGATGTCAGTGATATATGACTATTTTTTTATGTATTATATTTGTTTAAACAGCTGAAATTTAATCAATATACTGGATATAGTTATTAATTAATACATATAAGTAATTCTGACAAATGCTGTACTGACCTTTATTTGATTTGTTTCTTTTGATAAAAACTATACTCAGTACGGTTAATTCTGGTTCACTGATGATATAGTATATCAAGTTGACTTTTGTATCCTAAATGGTTTAATATTTTAATTGCAAGTAATGAAGTAGCTTTGTTGTACAATTTTCCATTGTTTTTGACGTTAGCAGTACATTTTATTTGTTTGTTCTTTGGTTGTTGCTATTATAATTGTTTCAATTACTAATGCTGAATTTGAGTTCCTCAGTCAGTATAGGTTGTACTGTAGCTAGATATTATTGGTTTGTAACAGAATAAATGACAGCGGCAATTTAGATGTGTGAGAAAAAAATAAAACAAAATGTTTAACTGTGAATGATTTTGTAAATGTTGTTATATATGATTCTGTACAAAAGTTTCTAATAAAATTTTTCTATGTTAAATTGTTTTTTGATGTTTTATGATTTAAGTTCATCTTTAGTAGTTTTCTATTTGAATTGGTGTTGGAATCTGCATTGTTCTTTATAAGTCATCTGGCATTGTCGTGCCAGGTTAGGCTAATGTGACCATTTGACATTCTGTTGTTCCATCATCAACAATTGCTTCAAACAACATCTCTGAAACCCATGGCCATTTTAATGGAACAGGGGTGTTCCTTTTATGAATTTCTACCAAATTTACGAAAATAATTTATCTTACCTGAAACTGCTTATCAGAATTTAAATTTATTTGGCACAATTGATCACCTGAGGACACTACCAACATTAAATTGATTTATCTAAAATTGAGGCCTTAGTGGGGTGGGACTGTTCTTTCTATATAAAATATATAGAAATTAAAACAAATCTGTAACTACTTACAGAAAAAAGGACACATTTTCTCCCCAATTGTGATCAAGTCTGTACCGCGACATTCTAACTATGCATTTGGAGTCAAAATTTGCTCTGCTCTTTTGACATAGTTTTTAGTGCCAGGGTGAGCTATCATGATTGGTCACCGTCTGGCATCCGTAGTACATCGTTAGTCCATTCGCAATCTTCAATGAAACCTCATGGGCTTGGCATGTAGCACTGCCTGATTGATTTTTAGCTCGACTTTTTGAAGAAACGGGGAGCAATCCTACTCGCCCTGGCGTTTGCGTTGGTTTCACACCTTGGTTAAGTTTTTCGTACCACCCCACTTTATTTCAAAACTATTAGAGGTATGGCTTTGAAACTTACCAT
>JAUMHA010250702.1:4220-15292 GCA_032359765.1 Saxidomus gigantea | reverse complement strand
CACGATTCTTATAACCATACGAATATAAACATCGAAAGGGATCTATCGTAAACAACCGGATGGTGATTATTATTTGTATAAATTGATGTGCTGAAGGATGTTAAAAGATGGGAATAATGCAATGTTAGAACATGGAACATACAGAATGTGTTAAATACAAGAAAAGGCTAAAATATTACTATATTTAGTAGCTTTAAATATATGAATGATGTGATTAGCAGCCATGTGTCTGTGATGTCTTTGATGTCTTTCAACATTCTCGTTTTGCCAAGAATGACCATTCTGTAAGAGTCTAAAATTTGCTGTTAAAATAAAACAAGAACAGAATTCAGGTTAAAACTAATACAACTTGAGGCACAATGATATATTGTAAGTATATCATATTGTTTGGAGGAATTTGTAGTACAATGTATTAAGCAAGGGACTTGCTCCTCTTATATCAGGACACATTTTAGAAAATACAAAAGCTGATTTCTTTTCTGCATGAACTCTATTTCAATATCCATGAACATGTATTAAAACATTTGGGATTTGTATAAAAAGTATATCCAATTATCTTCAGTGATCAAAATTAGCAAACGACGTTACCAGTAATTGGTACTACATTTGTAGTATTAACAATTTTCAGCTGTATGTCAAAATGTTAATCCAAAATAACTGAAAAAGAAATGATCAGAACAATAGTTTTAGGTAAGTACAGGGAAAACTGGACGTTTCACATTACCGGAAGACTATTGCTTTTGATATAGTTCTCATCGTCAAACATATATCTTGAACATGAAAAATGACAACTACTGCAAGGTAGAGAATGCGCATATCGGTTTCTTACAAAAAATTGTGTTAATTTCCCCAAAAAGGTGAACATTCAATCTTAACCTGCAAGGTGTATATACTCGTAAATTTATGTTCTTACAGTGCTTGTACATATAACAAAATAATGAATGATGTTATAGTTGACATGAACATACATTACACTTACAAATTCACACAATAAAGAAGAAAAAATTGTGTTGTTTAGAATAAACCAAAGTTATTGAACAGGCAGAGTCAGGTACAACAGAATTAATGTGCTTAATGCGCTTTTGATAAAATACATGTCGATGAAAAGACGAAGAACAATAGTGGAAAGGTAACATATGAAGAAAATAATCCAGAGAATTTTCACCTCAGTAATATATCTTTCTGTATCAGCTTGTGTCGTAAGGTAGCCGTCCCGTTTTATTTTCAAGGTCAAGCACCTTTAAATGGTTTACAAAACAAAAATTGATGAAATATAAAAATAGTTAAGTAGCAAGCTGTAGATTGATTCGGGTACTTTTTGTTTAGGTTTCGCGACTGCTGAACAGTATTTGCTATGGAACGACGGTCAATTGTCGGAAAGACCACTACTACACTTCAAACTATTATGAGAAACCGCCAGCTTTTTCACAGGAAACATAAGATTGGTTGCTGGGCTCAAACACATGACCTTAAGTCAGTGAGAGGTTTACTCATTTAAACTAAGCCAAATTTAACCACTTGTCACGGACGTTGTCTGGCTCAGGTGGTCTTCAGACTAACCTTATCAGGTCTGCAAACTCACAACTGCCTTTAAAGACAACTTATAAACAGTAAATGTATTGTAATTTAGTTATCAGCAAATGTAGACTCATTGCTTTGTCAAGCTGTCTTCTCCATTACAAGAAATTAAATTCAAAGTCTACACTCTAGCAGATGGAGAACAAACGTCCAGGTGCAAACAAGTATTTTATCAGTCATATTCAACACGCCCCACTAAGTCCTACAGAATGTTTCATGGCACTAAAATATGAGATGTTTTGTGATTTTGTTCATATCTCAAAAAACAAAAGCTTGACTTGTTGCGGTCTCTGAATAATACTGGAGATGTTTGAAAATAAAAGGCAATTTTGACCAATCAGAGACAAGGGATTTCAGACTGGTGTGTTAGGAATTTTAAAATTTAGTTTTTTTCCACGGTATTGATGCAGATGCTAATGCTGCATTGTCTTCTTAACTTAAATATAACTACAAAAAGCACGTCTTGAAGAACATTCTATATTGCCGCACTGTTTCATCTATGAATGGCAGGTACCTGAAAAAACATATATCATTCATAGAAAACTGTACTTGATTGATATACGGAGTTTTGACAGGTTTGCATTCTAATAGAAAGAATTATGCATGTTGAAGTCAGGGTGGCGGGGTGGCCGAGTGGTTAACGCTCTGGACTACTAATCCGGAGGTCCCGGGTTCGAATCCCGGCCGTGGTACTAGAAATTGCTGAAACCATTTTCAGTGTTTCCCACCCATCAGGAGATGAACTGGTTAGAAAACCAGAGGTAGCCTCGCGTGTATGGTTGCTATACACCGGGCGCGTAAAAGAACCAAGGGGTCTGCTCGTAAAAAGCTCTGGTCTGGTAACCGAATTTCCTTGTACCTGCATCTTTCCTGCAGTTTCACCTGAGGAGACAGTTTCACATGAGGAGAAATAGGCCGGGACTTATTTTCAATAATAGAAAATTGGTTGAAATCAAGTCACTACATGATTTTGACACCTGCAACCTCAACGTAACAAGTGCAATGATCCATCCTACACAACAGCATTTATTTCACACATAATACCAACTTGAAGTTTATTACTACTTATTACCTTTGATCCAACCAAACAACAAGTGTTTTCAAGTTTCATATATTAAAGTTTCAAAGTTGTGTGTTTGAAAAAGGTTTCATGTATAACTATATGAACATTACACTACTTATACCATTATCCATAGATAATGGACAGATATGATACCCCTAATGATAAAAATTAACATTTTATCGAGAGATACAAGAAGTTGAAACGAACCCGCTATTGATACAAACAATGCATGATACAGATAAACTTTAAACAGGCAAATTAATCAAAACAAGTTTATGTCAGCAATAGAAATATACTGTCAAGTTATAATTATACCACTAGATACCCAACATCTTTCGATGCATCAATAATTTTCAACATAGACAAGGCACTCAGACGGATATACGCATGCAAAAATGTACAGACGCATGCACCGAACTGTCATTGTGACAACTAAGTCGAGTTACTGCCAGCGATTGACTATTTTAGGATTGTCAGCCAAATAATAGCTGAATAGTTGGGCGGGAAATATTGATCAACATGCCGTAATGTATAAAATAATGGAATTCCTAGCTTTTCATGATATATTGACAATGGAAATATAACACAAAGTAATCAGTGAGACTGCTCTGTACTGAGTTACATCCCTTTTATTACGAATAAGACAGATAAGAAACGTTACATAACCTGCATTTTTCCTTTTGTGTGCCATTGGGAGAGACTGGAAGAGTAAACTTGGTGCAACATTTAGGTCCAAATCGTACTAGTACTGGTATTACAATCTGCATATTAGACACTAAGATTTAAATGCCAGAAAAACCTGAAGATTTGACAGACAACAAACGTTGACTGGCGACACGGGAAAAGGATGAAAAAGAAAATTACTCAGATATCAGTTCTTAGCATGAAGCATGACCAGCAGATAGGATATAAATGTATGACAGATGCAAATCTCTAAGACATCATTTCTATGCATCTTACTTGATCATAATGCAGTATGACCAATTTGAAGGACACTTCTTGTCAAATCATTGACCAATAAAGAATAGTGGATCACGCGTAGTAAAATAATTCTGTAGTAAAGTTATGCTCTTTGATACGTAGAGATTCAGCGTGTAACTTGTTCCCTAACTTTTCTCACTGGTGGATAAGTCATTCTTCTGTACCTGGGTCAGGTTGTTGATGGGTGCTTTCCTTGATAACAATTTTGAATTACTCTTCTCCGTTATTCATGTGTAAGCATCATTTCTATTACTATGACTGCCATAATATTATGAGTTAGTGCATTCATTATAGTTAACCAGCTCACACACATACTAAGCATCTATACCTTTCTATTGGTCATACAACATATCTAAGCTCTTGGCCTTAATTCTGACAAGAATATGTTTTAAAGTTTTACTATGTATTTCGGGGACGCTTTTGACTATAGAAACCCATTACATAATACCATCTGCTAATTAGTTAAACTATAGAAACCTCGGTTTTGGAGAAGAAGACATATAAAAAATCTTGTAACTGAATAACTTTGAATGCTTCGAAAGTAATATGGTTTCCATGATTTGTTGTTTTGAACTTATTTGATTAACATTTGTCAACAAATAATCCTGGTCAAACTATGGCCATGATCTCGTTATGAAATACATGTATAAATAAAACAGTGCTCTTAATCAAACTAGTGAACACTGATTATTGCAACTCCATTTGTCTCGATCACATGCAAGTACTTTAGAGAAAACTTTCTTTCTAAAGTTAATTGGCAGTCGCTTTTATTATTTTAAGTTTGTTTAAGCGGCAGCATCTGTAAATAATGTATATTATTAAGATAGTAGTAAAATACCACTTATTGCATTATCTCTCTTCCGTAAAAGAGATTTCAATAGCCCTTGAATCAGTAAGAGGCAACGCAACCTGACAAGTTCTGATGATAAGAGCGAAATTGCTTTGGAAACCCGTTAAAATAAATGCTATAACTTCTGGTTTCCATCAATCTCCAGATTGCTTTTAAAAATATATTCATTTTTTATGTTAATTGACTTTCATTGGCAACTCCTGTGTTTGTTTTGTTTACAAAGCCATTTCTTCTTATTGCCTTCGTGTGAGAACAGTTAATTTTGTAACCAGAAAAGATTTACATTTAGTAAAACAACTGAAATAATCGACGATGTTGTGGTCAGTCTTCATTTTAAGCTTTCTACTTATGAATGGATCTAATGCTGACGAACCTCATTGTTCGCGATTTCACTACGATGATCAACTGTTAGAGAAAATGATTCGTATGGAAGTTAAAGTTGAGGCAATGGAAAAAGTAATATTAAATGCAAACAAACAGATGCTAGAAAGAGAAGAAGACGTGAAAGAAAACCTAAAAGAGTTAAGAACTGAAAGAGCGGACCGTAAGGGCGATTATGCTGAATTTAAAACAAAGATAATGGACGACTTCAACATTATTAAAGGTAAAAATTTGTACGGTCATTTAGTGCTCTATAACACTAGGATTTAAAAAAAAAATTTGTATGTATTCTCTAGAATGAGGAAACAACAACACGTGTTCTAGTGGACCGTATGTTTAACGACCCTTTACGTTTTCATTTCTAAAGTAGTTGTTTTAACGAATTTCAAAATCAAGAATATATCCTACTTTGTAGCCTAAATATGATAATTAGGCCAATAATTAGACAATAATTTTTCAATGATTTATTTGTAGCAATAATTGGCTTATTGCTTATTTTAAGGAATCAGTTTATTATCCACCAATGAAGTATTTACATGTAGTATAAAAAAGCATTTGCTATAATATTTCACATGTGATTTCACAGGCATATACAATATATATGTATAGCAACATTTTGATCCCTGGAACTCATTATATTTGCAGAAAACAAATTCTCTCTTTATGGATGGTTGTGACTGTTGAAATGGTTTATTAACTTTTATTGTTTTTTTTAGGGGACATATAAAACCCTACAACTGAATGAATATTTTATCCAAATCGTTATAATACTCTAAATGCGCGTAAAGTAGTAAATAAATGCATTTTCTAAGAAAAACATGTATCGAAAAAACTGTCCTGGTTTGCACAATATTATTACGATCTTCTATGACAAATCGCTATCCACCCGAAAACCATATATAGAGCAAATGACACTTCAACGGTACTACAGCATGGTTATTTCGCTAATTTTAGTGGTTATTGCAGTTTTCATTTGAAACTTTGAAATCGTAGAGAACTCTTTAAATCAACTTATTACTTTTAGTTTAATGTGAATTTTATTTGTATCCAGTTTTAGGGTTTGCCACTTTAAGAGATATAACATGAAATATGGTTAATTTTTAATGCTTTTATTCTGACCAAACCATAACCCATAAAACTGTCTTTAAAATTTTTAGTTTGTTCTCGATATTTGGCGTTAAAGAAGAGTTAGTACGCCTTTTATCACCAAAAGTTGTACAATTTACTCGTAATGTAAGCAAGAGTAATTTATTTGAGTAATTCAGTTACATAACTCAACATTTCACTAAATTTTAAAAACAAATGAAAACCTTTATTGTATTACTTTCAGAACGTACTAGTCATCGTGTATAAAACTGTGTATTATATGGCTGATAAGAAGTAATTTTATTTCAGTTTTTCAAGTTCGACCTTCTTAATTGTTTTAAGTAAATATGTGCATCACCATTTATCAGCAATTATCTTCTATTATATTTGCATGTGTTACTTTTCAAAGATGGAATATTCGAATATGTTACTTTTCAAAGATGCATTCTTTTTTACGTTTATTGGAGAAAGCGGTTTGAAACACACACACATACTAGACAAGACTGGACACAATCATACAGACTGTGAATTAACTTCTCTGTTCCCATCAAATAACAGACTATGATTCTCTTTATATAGATTCATTTATTTCATCTATGTTTTGCGATGTTAAGCCATGGCTCAATATCGGACTGCCGACAAATACAAATGGTTAGCCTTTACACAAATACAAGCTCAAACATAAAGCAATCATAAAGCAAGAACAAAGTCAACATAAAGCAACAACATGTCAAAGCATTAATCCACAACAAAAATGTATGTTATACAAATTATGTAGCAGGTAAGAATCTTTGAAGGATGAATAAGTGAAACTAAATGTTAACCATTTTAAGAAATCAAACCTCTTTCGTAGAATTCATGTGCTATATAGAGCTAATTGAAGGTAAAACGCATATTAAATAAAAATGATATTTTGTTAGAAACTTATGAGATATTTTGCATTTAACTTCAGATACATTGTCGACCCCCACGATAGTTTTCAAAGCCCGTCAACCTGCCGATGTTAGTCTTGAAACGGGTCAAACAGTCGTATTTTCCAAGACCATGATGAACGATGGTGAAGCTTATGATAATATAACGGGTATCTTCACAGCTCCTGTAGGCGGTACCTACCTTTTCACAGTTCATCTTTGTGTCAACGGCAAGCAAACTTTCTATTATGGCATCCTGTGTGATAACACTGTTGAAACGTCTGGTAGATTCTTCGAAGATTATTCCGAAACCTGCCATACTGCGGACGCCGTACTAGTGCTCGAAGCTCGACAGAAGGTTTGGGTGAAGTGTCTGTCCGGCGGAACGGCAAGTGTCTTGAATGAACGTTCTACTTCAACTTATAATTACTGGAACACATTTTCAGGAGTGTTAGTTCATAAATAGCTATACCAATATTTAAACTGTCTATTTACCCACGTCTATTGCTACAATGACTAGATCACATGTATGTATTAACAACAAAACAATTCTCTAATCATTAAATCAAAAGCTTGTTACCAAAACTGTGATTTTATTCAGTTTAAAATGATAAAACTGATCTTACAACAGCGGCAACAAGAGAAAAATATCCTTACTGTACATTTTGTTCTTTGGGATAGTCTCATTACCGTAGTCTAGACCAACAATACTCTGAATGTGCAATGTCCTGCGCAAGTTATATGAGTAAAACATGCACGGAACATATTTTGTAAACTGATCATATCTCTGTATCTGAGTTTATATGTATTCAGGAAACCTGATATTGTGTTTGTGTTTACACTTTTGGAGGGTTAGGAGAATGGTTCCTACTATAGTCACAGTTCATAACAACCAATATTTGAGTGTTCATTTTATGCTTTCCAGTGAAATACTGAATATATCAGTGAAACATAGAGTGATGATATAGATATCATGATATCAGTTACAGTGTGGGTGATATAGGTCTGCCGGAATGTTGCTTTTGTTTTAATAGTTAGCATAAAATAAAAAGAAAATATGTTTGTTTTGAGTGGATATGGAAATTATCTCAACTCAAAGTGATACAATTTTTACATTTTAACTCGCGCTTTGTGCACGTGAAAATATAACAATTGTATCACTTCCTAATGAGATATATTCCATATCGACTCAAAACAAACAAATATCCTCTATGTTTCGGGTCTATTATGATATACGTCTTGAACGTCTATATCAAATGGAACTCAGTATTGTCATGGTTTAAACATTTTCAATAAAGTTATAGTCGAACACTAAACGTGTCAACATCATTGTCATGAATAATTTGATATAAATCATTTATGAAGAATAAAAATAATAACGGTGATAAAGGTTCACCTTTGTTACCTTGAATACTTTCAAAATTTTCAGGGTAAACACTACTGAGCACTAGGTCCGCTAGTGTATTTAGCGCATTGTTAATTTTGAGGTAGCCCCTGACACGGGTGCCGCCACATTGAAACAGTGACATTAAGACGTTTGCATTACGCCCTATGGGAAAAGTCTAAAACAATACGAGTTTTGACCTCAATATCAGATTCAAAGAAATAACAAAATACATGTCTAGAAATGTCGTTGTTATACTTTAAAAAAAAGTAAATTTTCGCGAATATACGCGTAAAGCGACTCAGTCATCGAGGTCTCACAATTATTCGGGACTGACTTCAGTAGAAACACAAAACTTCACTTTTTCACATTATTTAGTACGATTTTTAAAGGGGCACTACCTACATCTAGCAGATTATATTCTCGAAACATAGATTATGTGTTAAATGAACGCAATATGATAAATAAATACAATTTCAAAGAATAACCTATGGCGAAAAATGCCTCATTTTACCACAGTTAATCAATACAGAGGCTTTATGTAATAAATCGCATCCACCCATTTATTGTACAACAACAACTCTACATATATTTTTAAATGGTTTACGGTACTGCAGTATATTTTAAACCGCTGATTTTATCGATAATGACTGGGAATGCATAGCTTAAACTTTTAGGTTGAGTTATAATACTTCCAAAGATTCTATTATTTATGTTTTTGAGGTTATTTAGATGACATCAGTTATAGGGTATGTCTCTTTAAGAAGAAATCCAACAATGAAATAATTTAAACCAAATGCCGTTTTCATATAATACTACATGTACCTCAAAAGCCTTGCGAATGTAAACAAAGGCACAGTAAAGTAGTCTTGTCTTATATTCGTGTTTCACGGCCCATTTCCTAATGCGTGCATACAATAAAGTAGAAAATAGTTTTGAAATTATACAAAGAAGTGTGTTCCTTTAACATTGTTAACAATGTCGAAAATCACCTTTCTTCGGAACAGGGACAAATAAACATTTTGTCCAGCTAAGGCAATTTATGTACGTATCATTAAAATGTTTACATATAAACGGTGCTAGGATAGCTTTACACTCAATAAGCATTTCAGGAACGATACAATCTATACCGCTTTAAAATAGACTTAAAGATACAATATCAAAGACAAAGACGGGTCGAATTTCTTAAAAGTCAATATCACACTGTATCTGCTCCAATTTGACGATACTACCCCGACTAACGTAACGACAAGACTCCGACGAAAAATGGCTGATTAAGTAAACAAAACCCAAATTCAGTATAACAGATTCGTGTATTTTACATGGTTATTCGCAACTTCTGAAGAAACGAATACTCTTACGGAATGCTCACTTCTGTCCTGCATGACCGTAGCTAGTCGGTTGTTTCAGACATTGATGCGTGTGAAAGTAATGCAAGTTGTATACAAAGGATTCAATTGTAAAAAGTGCAGGATACCATCACTTTTCTATAAAACCTTTACACCATACGTACTTGAGTTTTCTTATCAAATGGAAGGCAGAGCTAAGTATTTTGTTTTCTACGTATTACCGTTTGGTTTATCGTCAGCCCCATTTGTTTTCACTAAAGGGCTAAGTCTGCTTGTTAAATACTGGCGAACATCCGGTATCTGAATAGTTTTTTTCTTGACGACGGCTGGGCAATTAACGCCTCTTTTGAAATGGTAAGATTAGATGCGGAATTTGTTTTCGATATCTTAAAAAGGGCAGGTTCTATGGTTAATTTTGACAAATCTATCCTGGTTTAGGTCCAGTACTTGGAGTGGCTAGGCTATGAATGGCATCTTAAGACTGCATGTTTGCGTATTCCATTTATAAGAATAGAAAACACCAAAGAATGTTTACATAAAATATCAAAATCTTTTCCATGCTCAACCGCAAGTAAGCTTGCTCAGCTGTCGGGAAAAATATATCTATGGCACCCGTTCTTTGTAATGCTTGTTTGCTCCAAACAAAAACATTTTTTAAAGGTTAATAGCACAGAGAGTAAGCTGGGATAGAACCATAGATATATCAGAGTCATTGAGTTGTCTGAACTTTTGGAGATCTGTATTAGATTCACCATTTAGTAAAGCGCTTTTTCAGGATTATCTTCTTACAACTATAATTTATTCAGATGCTTCTTCGGTGACAGGGGCTGCGTACATAGGGGGCGGTAGTGACATAGCACATAACGTTTGGTCAGAATATGAGAAAAATCAAAGATCTACATTGGAGAACTCTTAGCTATCAAGTTTTCGTTTTCTTCCTTCAAGAATCAATTATGTTAAAAGCGTTATTTGGAATGCTGACAACATAAATGGTGTGCATATTATCAATAAAAGCAGTATGAACGTTTAGTTGCAAGAATTTGCTTCAGATTATTTTGCTATATGTGCCCGAAACGGGATTTCCCTAGAACCTTCTTGGATTAGCAGGGATACGAATGCTAGGGCTGACGAACTTAGCAGAATCATAGATTATGATGCTTACGGAGTAACTGTTGAATTTTTTCAGTTCATAGACAATTGTTCGGTCCTCATGACGTCGATCGAGTTGCTAATGATTATAATTCAAAGGTACCTCGTTACAATTCATTATTCTGGACGCCGGATACTGAGGCAGTAGACGCTTTTATAATCAGCTGGGTCAACGATAACAATTGGTTGGTTCTTCCGGTGTATTTGATACTGAAAACGCTCAATGTGTTGTTATATTGTAAATTGAAAGGTACTTTGGTAGCACCTTATTGGCCTGCCAGTCGCTTTTTTTCCTTTCATTTTTCAAAAGAATCCACGTTTAAGTCATATATAGCTGACA
>JAUMHA010250591.1:0-15295 GCA_032359765.1 Saxidomus gigantea | reverse complement strand
ACTTTCAAAATATTGATTTTCTTATTTGACTTGGAGAGTCAATTTAAGAAAAGAACAACTGCATACAGGAGTTGCTTACCTTCCACTGCCGAAATCTCTACCAACATCAACAACGACACATTCAACGATCATTTTATCAGTCCGATTTTTTTATATCACTTTAATTAGGCCCCATATTACTTTGAATAGAAAAAAGTAATGAAATGAAATTGTTAGCAATTTACTTAAAGTGACATTATGCGCATTTTAAAATAACAATCTGCTCATAGTGTATTTTTTGGTGACAGTTTTATAAATAAAGTCAAAGTCAAAAAGTAAAAGTAACAAAAGCAATTTTCGGTTGCTGTGCATTTAAATATGTTAAATTAATGATAATGCCGCATTGGTATTTAAGGTTGGTGCTTTAGAAATTAAAAAAAAACCGGACTAATAAAATAATAGTTCTTTTCTTCACAGCGATCTCCCTTGTGTTTTTGTTGTTGTTGGTAGAGATTTATACTATATTACATGATTCGATATCTGTTGACTATCGCAAAACAGAGAAGCCTTTATTGCAGAGCTTAGTGCGTTAACCCTTGTATTTTGTGTTCAAATGATAGTGCCAATATCAGGCGGGATAACTGAAGTCAGATTAAAAACGAGACGATCATATACAGTAGACAGAGTTATCAGTCTTTCACAGTTATTATTTCTAAATATAAATTTTTCATCACAAATAACCGGTCGACCGCTGAATCTTTTGATTGCCAACTTGTCACTCGATACTGATGTTTATCAAATGTGTCATTTATGTAATTTCAATAGTTTGACGCAGTTCAGTAAAATAAAAAATATATGTAATCAGATCAAACAGTAGGCACACCCGTTTGTAAAGAAATATTATTCATAAGATGACATTATCTTGAAAAAAGGGCGTATAAATGAAATTCGTTTATTTCGGTCTCATCTATTTACGCGACAATGCAAAACATCTGACATAAAAACAGATGATGATTATGTAAACGGTCAATCATTTTAGAATTGTTAAAGACTACATAAAATATTTTATCAAATTATACGAAATAGTTAAACATAATGAATGATATTTGATGTATCAATTGACTTCTCGAATATTTTCTTAGTTCCTAGATATACGTATCACTTCCAATGATTGTCAACTAGATAATCCTATTTGACACTTTACTGGTAACTCTGTTTATATTATTGATACGTAATATAAGTGGATCAACCGGAATTGAGTATGTGTATTTCGTACATGCTCGACGGATACAAAATATCAGTTGCAGTCTACGTATTTTATGAACCCCCACCTCTCCTCTTCTTCAAACGACTTTGGTTTGTGAAAGAAAGTCACGACAAGAAACATTTTTATCTTATATAATTTTATCGTTAGCCTCTCCGATACTGTGATTTGGTACTGCCTGTCCGATACTGTACTTTGGAACTGTCTCCCCGATATTGTGATTTGTTACTGCCTCCACGATACTTTGATTTGGAACTGCCTCTACGATACTCTGATTTCGTACAGCCTCCCCGATATTGTGGTTTTGAATTGCCTCCCCGATACTGTGATTATGAACTGTCTCCCCGATACTGTATTTTGGAACTGCCTCCCGATACTGTGATTTGGAACTGCCTCTCCGATACTTTGATTTGTAACTGCCTCCCCGATACTTTCATTTGGAACTGCCTCCCCAAATCTGTGAGTTGGAACTGCCTCGCCGGTATTGTCATTTGGAACTTCTTACCCGATATTGGAGACTGCTCAAACTGCTTCCCCGATACTCTGATTTGAAACAGATTTCCCTATACTTTAATTTGGAACTGCCACCCCGATACTGTGATTTTGAACTGCCTCTCCGATACTGTGATTCGGAACTGCCTCCCCGATTCTGCAATGTGGAACTGCCTCCCCGATACTGTGAATTGGTACTGCCTCCCTAGTACTGTGATTTAGAACAGCTTCCCCGATACTGTGATTTGGAACTGCCTCCCCGATACTGTGATTTGGTACTGCCTCCCTGATACCGTAATTTGAAACTGCATCCCCAATACTGTGCTTTGGAACTGCCTCCACGATACTCTGATTTGGAACTGCCTCCCCGATACTGTGATTTGGAAATGATTCTCCGAAACTTTAATTTGGAACTGTCTCCCCGATACTGTGATTTGGGACTGCCTCCCCGATACTGTGATTTGGAACTGCCTCCCCGATACTTTGATTTGGAACTGCCTTCCCCGAGCCTGAGAGTTGGAACTGCCACACCGATTCTTTGATTTGGTACTGCCTCCCCGAAACTTTGATATTTTAATGCCAACCCGATACTGTGATTTGGAATTTCCTCTCCGATACTTTGATTTAGAACTGCCTCCCCGATACTATGATTTGAAACTGCCTCTCCGATACTCTTATTTGGAACTGCCTCCCCGGTACTGTGATTTGGAACTGCCTCTCCAATACTGTGATTTGGAACTGCCCCCCCGATTCTGTGATTTGGCACTGCCTCCCCGATTCTGTGATTTGGTACTGCCTCAACTAAACTGTGATTTCAAACTGCCTCTCCGATACTGTGATTTGGTACTGCATCCCCGATACTGTGATTTGGAACAGCCTCCCCGATACTGTGATTAGGAACTGCCTCCCCGATACTGTGATTTGGAGCTGCCTCCCTGATACCGTAATTTGGAACTGCATCCCCGATACTGTGATTTGGAACTGAATCCCCGAAACTTTGATTTGGGACTGCCTCCCCGATACTGTGCTTTGGGACTGACTCCGATACTTTGATTTTGAACTGCCTCCCCGATACTTTGATTTTGAACTGCCTTCCCGATACTTTGATTTGGGACTGCCTCCCCGATACTGTGATTTGGAACTGCCTTCCCGATACTGTATTTTGGAAGTGTCTCCCCGATACTGTGTTTTCGAATTGCATCCCGATACTGTGATTTTGAACTGCCTCCCCGATACTGTGATTTGGTACAGTCTCTCCGATACTGTGATTTGGAACTGCCTTCACGATACTGTGATTTGGTACTGCCTCCCCGATACTGTGATTTAGAACTGCCTCCCTGATAATGTGATTATGAACTGCATCTCCGATACTTTGATTTGGAACTGCCTCCCCGATACTCTGATTTTGAACTGCCTCCCTGATACTGTTATTTGGAACTGCCTCCCCGATACTGTGATTTGGTACTGCCTCTCAGATACTTTGATTTGTTACTGCTTCCTCGATAACGTGATTTGTAACTGCCTCCCTGATACTGTAATTTGGAACTGCCTCCCCAATCATGTGATTTAGAACTGCCTTCTAGATACTGTGATTTGGTAATGCTTCCCCGATACTGTGATTTGGAACTGCCTCCCTGATACTGTGATTTGGTACTGCCTCCCCGATACTGTGATTTAGAACTGCCTCCCCGATACTGTGATTTAGTACTACCTCTCTGATACTTTGATTTGGTACTGCCTCCCCGATACTGTGATTTAGAACTGCCTCCCCGATACTGTAATTTGGAACTGCCTCCCTGATACTGTAATTTGGAACTGCCTCCCCAATCCTGTGATTTAGAACTGCCTTCTCAATACTGTGATTTGGTTCTGCTTCACCGATACTGTGATTTGGAACTGCGTCCCTGATACTGTGATTTGAAACTGCCTCCCCAATCCTGTGACTTAGAACTGCTTTCCCGATACTCTGATTTGTTACTGCCTCCCTGATACTGCGATTTAGAACTGCCTCCCCGAAACTGTGATTTGAAACTGCCTCTCTGATACTTTGATTTGGAACTGCCTCCCCGATAATGTAATTTGGAACTCCTTCCCCAATACTGTATTTTGGAACTGCCTCCCCAAGCCTGTGTCTTAGAACTGCCTTCCCGATACTGTGATTAAGAACTGCCTCCCCTATAGTGTGATTTGAAACTGTCTCTCTGATACTTTGATTTGGTACTGCCTCCCTGATACTGAGATTTGGAACTGCCTTCCCGATACTGTGATTTGGAACTGCCTCTCCGATACTTTGATTTGGAACTGCCTCCCCGATAATGTTATTTGGAACTCCTTCCCCAATACTGTATTTTGGAACTGCCTCCCCGATACTTTGCTTTTGAATTGCTTCTACGATACTGTGATTTGGTTCAGCCTCCCCGATACTGAATTTTGGTTCTGCCTTCCCGATTCTTTGATTTCGAACTGATGCCCCGATACTTTGATTTGATCTTGCATCCCCGATTCTTTGATTTGGAACTGCCTCCCCGAATCTGTGAAATGGAACTGCCTCCCCGATACTGTTCTTGGAACTGCCTACCCGATACTGTGATTTGGAGCTGCCTCCCCGATACTGTGATTTTGAACTGCCTCCCTGATACTGTGATATGGTACTGCCTCCCTGATACTTTGATTTGGAACTGCCTCCCCGATACTGTGATTTAGAACTGCCTCCCCAATACTGTGATTTGGAACTGCCTCCCTGATACTGTGATTTGGAACTGCCTCCCTGATACTGTAATTTGGAACTGCCTCCCCGCTACTGTGATTTAGATCTCTAAACTGTAGACCTTGATAATTGAGACAACTATTTCCTGTTCCTTTTGGTTTCAGTGTACAATTACGCTTTGTGGTTATAGTAGCCTTGGTAATATTTTTCTCAATATAAACACAAAATATTAACAAGTTTGTGATCGGACGAAAGTGATCAGTAAGAACGTTCTAACATATTGATTATTGGAGAGGAAGTGGCGTAAACTGTGCTGGATTTGCATATTATGCCGGTGTTTTAACAGGACGAAAACCGTGAGATTCACGCGCCGTTATAATCCGTTTTCATTTATGCGCATTACAGGGCCATTGTAAACAATGAACCTGTCTCCCATACAATTGAAAATAGAGTTATTATGTAAGACAGTAATTGACCGGGGAGTGATGCCTGTTGCAAAAAGTAAATCCTTTGCATCTGCCGGAATCCCGCTGCCATATCTTCAAATTATATACAAACGGCCTTATGGTGATTTAAAAGAGAATTCTGTCATCCCCAGAAAAAGTCGCTACTTTTTTGTGTATTTTTTTTAAATGCCTAGATCTTTTAAAGTACATTTTAACTACACTTCATGTGGCTTATGTTTGCTCTCATGATTAGCGATAACATATTAACATAAGATTAGCGTTGCTATAATATAAAACTTATATTATTAAATAGATTTATGACTTAAGAATATGTTATTTTGTTTGTTTAAACAGCGCTCGGTTGTAAAGAAATAAACCATTGCTTGATTTTGCAGTTGAAATAACGACGTTGGCAATACATTTTGAAGCACAAAAATAACGCAATATCTTAACTAAATTAGATAATTTTAAAGAATCTAGATTCTACTTAGATGACATAAACATGACGTAAACAACACGGACGTTGTCCTGCGCATTGTTGAACAGCGTTTCATTCTTATTTTTATTTTCATATGCTAGGATGGCGCCAACGAACGTTCGGGCTCGGGCACCAACCATCCCTCGCTTGATGACATACAGTGAAAAAAGTAACTCAAAGTATTCGTATGCCTTAAGAACATCGTAACGCCCTCTAGTGATTTTCCGTGCTAACTCAAAACTGTCATAATTTACGTAAGTTTCGTAAACATATTCGTAATATACGACTGCCTCAGAGCTCTCGTATACATAACACGATCGTAGGCGTGTTAAATATCACACTCATTGCTACGTTAATTTAGATATAATCAGTTTGAAGTCTTTAAATTTTATATAAAATGACATATTTAAAACGCATGGACTCTGTTTTTACAAATCACACGGTTACGATCATATAAATATCTGAACGCAAATTGTGATATAATTAGCTTCTTTATTATGGAGTTTGCAGCGAAATAATTCAACGCATAGAAACGGAATACTTCAACATTTGGTATAGGTATATTCAGGAAATTCAACCCTTATCAAGATTAAGTTAATTAAAGTTTCTTCATGTCTGTCATATAACAGTTTTGACAGATGTGTAAGTCTCAGGACTTTAGAATTAAATCAAGATCTATCTTTAAAAAAGTTGGTCGGTGCGATTTTGAGTATATGAAAGCAATGGGTATCTAAATTTAATAGTAAAATTATCCTACGAAGTTTGATTTTTAGACAGTACGAAGGCGACAAATGTCACAGGGTGAGAAAAAATGGGCACCCTGACCGGGCCGCGAACTCAGGACCATACGCTTACTGTACATACGCACACATTCGTGTCCGGACTGTAACTTTGTCATGCATTGAAGGATTTTAAAATAACTTTGCACAAATGTTTAGGACATCAAGACAACATGTATTGTGCAAGACCCACGCCCCTACCTCAAAGGTCAAGGTCACACCTAATGTTATAGGTAAGGGAATCCTGTATATTTACTTACATTCATGTCCGGACCGTCACTTTGTCATGCATTGAAGGATTTTAAATAACTTAGCACAAATGTTCAGCACACCAAGACGATGTGTCTCATGCAAGACACACGTCCCTACCTCCCATGCAACATGGTGCTCATGATTACAAAACAATATATACGTCACTAAATGTTATAACAATTCTTTCATGTCTCCATTTTTTTAACAAGGCTTACAGCTATTGATAACGCCATATAAATACATTGCACTTAACACGTTTCCTGGTCATGCTTTCTTGAAAATATTATTTACTATGATTTAATGGCCATGATTGAATGGTATGGGAGGTGTGCCCTCTTATCGCAACACATATAAGAGCATTACATTAATTTGAAGACACAGAAATATGTGACATGGTTCCTTCAAGCAAGATATGGTGTATCCATTGCAACAACCTATTTTGGTGAAGGGCGCTACCATAACTGCAAGCCTTGTCAAAAAGTGATGCTGGATAAAATATCTATCATTATTATTGCCCATCTCCTTAACCATGATTTCTTTGGTCTTTTGTATACAGGTTGAAAAGAACTTTCCCAATGTGTATAGGTTCACATTTGTTTTACCCAAAATATAGAAAAAAGAGATGTACTTTTAATTAATTTTGGCGAATGAACTTCTTGCTTTTTGCAGGTAATACCTTAACGTTATCTTGTAACTACACGTTTTAGTAACATGCGAGTACAAATTATGAAAAATCGAAGAGCTTGTCACGTAATCAAATATATTTAATATGAATGTAATGTAAGTTAGTAATTCTTGGCTAAGTTATAACAAAAAAAAGCTGTCCCTCGTAAGTGATAAATGCTCCCAAAGTGGTGTCTTACAGTATGTGACCGCAACCTTCAAAGTGTGAGTTCAGTACTGGCACAATGTCATAATAGTTTATCTCCATGAGCTGAACATTTGTGTCATTGCATTTTAAAATTCTTAAATCTATAACATAGTTACAATCTGGAAATGAACATGTACGTATGTAAAGGATTCTGATACATTCGACCTCTCAGTGTGCCCTTGACCTTCAAGGTAAGGATGCGGGACTTGCGAATGACACATCATTTTCATGTACTCAACATAAGTGTCATTTCATTACCTTCAAACCTTTAGTTTGACCTGGACCTTTGAGGTAGGACCATTGTCTTGATGTGTTGAATAATTGGGCTAAGTTATTTTGAAATCCGTCAATGCATGACAAAGTTACAGTCCGAACACGAATGTGCGCATATATTACAGGATTCCATTACCTTTAAACTCCAAGTGTGACCTTGGCCTTCGAGGTAGTGCCGTGGGTATAGCAAGCGACTCGTCGTCTTAATATAAACTTTTGTGCCAGGTTATTTTTAAATCTTTCAATGCATGACAACGTGAATGTGTGCATATATATTTATAAATTTGACCTTGAGCTAGTGACGTTGGTTTTGCACGCCACACTTCAATGCCGAACAGTTCCCCATTTAGTTTAAAAATCACTACATGCATGAACAAGTTACAGCCAGGACACGAAATGTAACGGACATACGGACGGACGGACGGACGGGCAGACAGACACCTCCACATTTTAGCCTTAGGTGATATTTGGCCTTAGGTGGTATTTATACAGGTTGAAAATGTATAGGTTTACATTTATTACCAACAATATAGAAAAAAATATGTACTAGTAGTCAAGAGCCTTCCAAAATACAATGACAGCTTGTATACACGGATTATCATGCACGTTTCTAGAAATTTAAACGGTTATGTTAGAATTGTAAGTTAGACAAATCAAACGGATATTTACTTTCCTTTTAGCATTTAATTAGGATCCATATAGTGGACACTTTCTTTAAATTTTCAGAAATGATACATATATATAAATGGTTGTTCTTCTTAATACGTATTGACAAAGCTTATATTTGATTTTTTTATGTAACGGCATATTCTCGCAAGCAAATACTTAATTTGTAACATTTTAGGCAACAATTTACTAGGATTTGAGACTTCCATATTTACTTATCTGTCTTTAAAGAATTACATCTTCAAAATATAAAAACTATTTTGAGCCAACTACAAGAAATTTAGATATTATTTCAAAATAACATTTGACAAGAATGCTTAAAATGTTTTGTTTATTTTTCAATGAACTATAATTATTGTTGTTTTTCAATGAATTATTATTGTTGTTTTTCAATGAACTATAATTATTGTTGTTTTTCAATGAACTATTATTATTGTTGTTTTTCAATGAACTATTATAATTGTTGTTTTTCAATGAACTATAATTATTGTTGTTTTTCAATGAACTATAATTATTGTAAATGTTGACGTTGTGTACATTAAAAAACATCAAGGAAGTGCGAACAAGATTAATATTTTCGTTTATTACGTAAGGCGTGAACATAGTTTTTTTGTATTTTGTAAGTCAACACGTTAACTACATCTACAATTGTATAAGTCATTATAAATACGATGTACTATGATACTGATAAGTAGATTTTTTCGAAGCGGGCGTATAACAACATTACAGAAATATCCAAATGGTCCGATACGATCTTAAAAACGTGAACAAACGCCCAAAAATTAACCCAAATGTAAAATACAGAAAAGTACCATTTGAACTTAATGGTATACGTTCTATACGATGTAGGTATTTCCCGATTTCACGAAAATACTTGTTAAGTAATTGCTCAGCTGATTAAGTTATTTTAAAGTCTAATTGTCTCTTAAAATAAGGATATTATTTATCGTCATTTTTAATGTTGTCTATTTTTTAATGAAATTACTATGTTTAATCGAAAAAGTCTGTACAATACTGAATGCAAGTCAGATATAGCGACACATGCGTTTGAACTTTTGGAATTTACTTATATAAATTACTTGCTGTGAAACAATATTTCCTTCTGAAATACTGACAAGGGAATATTAATGTATTAAATGGGTAAATACGATCCTGACGAACTTGAATTCTTTAAATTAATAAACACGCAAGAGGCTGATAAATGTTAGAATAAGTTGAGCATGTTTTTGAGTAATTACTTAAGTATTTTCGTAAGAAAAATTCTTACTCAATTGACGGCAGAATTTTCTTGTTTTCCATCGACCAAGTTTGAATACAATAAAATAATGTAAACTAAACGACAAGGCAATAAATGAGTCGCAGCTAAACCACTCATTTATTCTAGAAGCAATAAATCACAGGTGGGTAACGAGGAAGCATTTTCTTGTTACACTGGCCAAACTGTTTAAAACCACGTCAAAAAGCTGCCCTATTTTTGACTGATTTTTTTTATTGACGCAAGCTTTAATTCACATGACCGAAAAGCCAACGACCCCAATTTCGTATTTTTATGCATCAACTAACAATTTTTATCTGATTTTGTTATCTAGACATAAATGTCGTTGCGGCACCAATTTTCATAAAAGAAATATGGTAACACCCAACTTTATGTGAGCAATTATGATTATATTTTTGTTAGCTTGACATACGACAAGGATGGGTTGTGAACTCGTAACTGATTGTATCGGTGCATATTTATTACGTCGTGTTTATTCACCTACCGTGAATCAGTTTTAAGACATACTATATTATGTTGACAATACTGCAATAAGTAAATAATATGATCATTGATGTATTCTGCAGGATTTTGATTGTTACGGACAATCATATTCACGTTGTATCTGCTTTGTCTACTCTACGCAAGCTTTTCACCCTGAAGATCGTTTTCTTATTTCATTAACTTATTCGATTTTATATATAGTTTTATTACCCTTCAACAAAATTTCAAGCCGTGTGATTGGTCAATGATCCGTAAATAGATTTTGATATTAACGTTCAGTCGTAAAATTAATTAAAAATGAACCGAATTCTTCGAAATTTAAGAAAGGGGAAGATAATAAAATTATTATTTGTTTTTTTGACGTGGTATATGGGTATATATTACCCGCCTCGACATAAAAATCACCCTCGCCCTTTGGCTCGGGAAATATCAATCTAATCGGGTGATATATCCCCATGTATATCTACCACGTCAAAAAAACATATAATATTCCGAAGACAACATACAACACATTGAATATAAAATATATCGTAATGGGCTGTCGAAGAAATTTATTACATGGCTTACAATTGCCACATAGCATAGTGTAATAACAGTCTTTGGTGAAAATTAAACTATTTCATTATTTTAGCCATTTATAACAATACCTAAGCTAGTCAAGCAATGATAAGTTTCATAATTAACATTTCTGTGGGATTTTCTTCTGTTGTTGAGAAAGAAAAGATACCGAAGTCTTAGAACGAATAATTTCATCTTCACTCAACAACAGGAGAAAATCCCATAGAAATGTCGATTACCATATTAAAAAGTCTAAGAGTATACCTACTTGACAATCAAGAGACTGGATACTTTGATTTTGTGTGTTTATGTTTCAGGCTTAGACCTTACAGATATAACTGAAGCCAAACCTCTCTTCAACAACACCAAAGGGAACATCAATTTTTGAATGTTGCTCTAGGGAGGTTAATGGGTTCAGATATAACTGCTATGGGAATTAAAACGTCTGTCTTGTCTTTGTAGTGAGGTTTTTGCCTTTCGTATGTTCTGTTTAGAGAGGTTGGACTGTAAAACTAATTCAAAGGAAATGATTGTACTAATATAGACAAGTAGACATGGTTTGGTAATAACAGATATGACATACATGTAAATGCCTGGTCAGGTTCTGGCTGGTTATGAGGGCTGGGATATTGCAAACTTAATACTGTTCTTAATAAGTTTGAGGTAATGCTGAACGTTACGGTATTTTGCGGATTTGTTTACAACAACAATATAAATATTAATTACTTATACTGTTTCGTATGCTATATACATGTGCTTACAACCTACAGGATCCACACGACATGTAGACGTGCCAATTTTATGATTTAGTAGTTGCTTTGGCAAATCAGATTTACATAAAATGTATTCTGTTATAACTTATATGCCCATTACACCTCGTTTCCTACCCTATAACTATGATATATCTAGAATTCTCATGACACATGAAATTAAATATTCACGTGATTTACTAGATCCGACATACGTATAACCTTAAATCAATAAACAGATGTAACATGTCACCACTATAGCAAACTAATAGTCTTTAAAATCAACAACCTTTCGATGACTTAGCTTATCGAACCCCCAACAAAATCTGGTTTTCCCAATAAACTATAAAATCATTTTATGAAAAAAACTGACACATTTACATGTAGGTTGTAAGTACATACATATATATATTTATATATATGACATACGACACAATATAATTGAGCAATAAGTAATTAATATTTACATTTCTCTGAAAACAAATCCACAAAATACTGTAATTACATAAAGTTACCTCAAACAAGAAAAGTATTTATGTTTCAAAATTCCAGCCCCCTTCACCGCCTCGAACCTGATCACTTGTACATTCTGTTATAACCAAACCATGTCCAATTATCTATATTTATACAACCGATGTCCTTAAAATGAGTTCTAGTTATATATTTTATGATCTAAGTCTGAAACACATATATTTCTCATTTTTCTTGCATTTAGGTATACATGTACCCACAGCATATGTATGGCAATTATTTCATAATTTACATTTTCTGTGATTTTCTTCTGTTGTTGAGAAAGAAAAGATGTCTAAATATTCAAACGAAGAATTTCATCTTCAATCTCAACAACTTGTTGCTATAGAAACGGATCATTGCTTGACTAGATTAGGTATTGTTAAAGACAAAATTGTTATTGGCAAAAATAATTAAATAGTTTCACTTTCTGCGAAGACTGTACATGTATTTACAATATGATTTCAGGCATTAACAAGAACAGCAATGAATTGTTATATCATAATTTATTTTCAATGTGTTGTTTGTTGATTTCGGAATATAACTATAGCTAAAATCAAATAAGTTATTAATAAGTAATTAAGATAAAAATATCTTTATGGTGCAAAGCATGATAAAGCAAATACAACATGTGAAAGATTGTCGAGAACAAGTAAATTTTTTACAATACATCGTCAAGGTTTCTTTGCTTACTAACTGCGTCATTTTCAATATAATATTTTTTTCTAACTACTCGGTGCATACAACCGATTGGTTAAATACAATAGTTTACGCATACCTACTGCCTCACCACAGCCCATCCTTATAGCATTGCGGCTTACAAATGTCTTATGCCTAAAATATAATCATTTTTGCTAACATAAATAAATTTCACGTGAATTTTCATTCAAATTATTTGATATAATGCTTTCTTTATTGCTGAATAAACAAAGTTGTTAATTTTATTAAACTAATTTATTTGACAACAAGTAGTTGGCCCGAGTCCTTGCAACTTACATTCGCAACTCTCGATAACTGTCTCCTGGAACTGAATTGTATTTGCTACAACAGGCTGGCTATCGGGTTCGAACACGCGACCTCAATGCTATGGATTACGGATGTTTAAGAACTTTGTTACCCGCTAAGCCACTAGATGAAAGTTTACTGTGTATATAGTATGTGTGTGACCAAATTATAGTATTCACTGGTATTTTTCGGCACGGACAAACGGCTCACCAATGCAAATACTGAAACGACCAAACAGAATATTATGGAACGCCAGGGCTGCCTCATTTGCCTATATTGTGTAATGTTATTACATACAATCATTATACATGCACGAGTGATGTAACGGTTATGTCATGACGTGTGACAATGCCTTTGGTATATGTTTAGACATTTTTCTTATATCTTTTCAAAACTTAATTATGTTTTAACATACAGTCAAAATATGTAGCCGTTATGATATGATGTGTGGTTATACCTTCCATATATAATATGACACTTTCCTTATGCCTTACTAACAAACCATCATTATATGCGATTGTTATGTAATGTTATTACAAACAATCATTATATGCATGGCGCAGTGGTAGCGCGTTCGCCTAAGGATAGAAGGACCCCGGGTTTGATCCCTACCATCGCCATGTCGGTTTTGTCCTTAGGCAAGACACAAATTATTCCATATTGCCTCTCTCTCTCTTTCTTTGAGGTTGATTATATCTGGAATGAGTCTCGAGAACGATTAATATAAGTTGTGAGAACTTGTTTCGCAATCGAGAATAATTAAATTGGTATAAACTTAACTGTCACAAACACGCTCCCTTCCCTTAACCTACACAAACTAGATCTTAGTGTACCGACAACAGATTATCTCGTATGTATTCAATCCACAATGAACTGGTTGCTATACCACTGAAACTGCATTCAAAAGCGTATGGTGTTTGAAAAATACGCGGAATTTCGAAAGCCCAAAATAGTTCAGGGCATTTAGCGTGATATATTTGTATAAGGTTTATTATATCACGCTTAATTACCTCTCTGCATATGTAAGTAAAATGCCAATTGTGTTAAAAAACCTTTCTGAAATTCTGATAATAAATAAGGGAAGTGTCATATCATATATTGATGATATAATCAAACATCATGTCATAATAGCTGTATAAATTCATTATATGTTATTAACATAATTGACTTTTAAAACGATATAAGGAAGGCATTGCCACAGATTACATGTAATGATTGTTTTAAAAAATTACACAGAATATAAAAATAAGACCTTGGCTGGCGTTCCATAGATTACGGTTATTTTCTAATAGATGTATACTATATAGATGTTTTTTTAACTGTCTGAAACGCCCATGACGGTAATGTTTTTAATAGACAAGACGGATTTTATTGAAAGCGAAAAAAAACCCCACAAAAACCTACATCAATCATTATTTTATAGGCTTTTTAAAAATGAGTGTACTCTTTAACACGATTGTGGTATTGTTATATTCAAACATCAACCTAGCTTCCCTAAAATACTGAATACCAAGCCAAACTAATTCATGAAAATGACTTGGCGGAAATAATTACTTTGATAAACACCACCCTGTTTCTGTTTTAAAATAAGTATTTGGTATATATAATATTACGCTTTGATCGAACATGAAGATATTGTTGATACATACTTATAATTTCATAGCTTGATAATTTTATTTAAATTAGTATTATATATCCTTTGCAAAGTTGAATGCGATTGGCTGAAACGAAGAAGTTTCTATTGAGAACAGTTCCTCCCATTTTGATGGTTTATATTAACATTCATCTATAACAGGCATTTCATTTCGATCACGTAGAAGTAACATATGAGGATAAAATAATATTGCAAAATATAAGAGTTTTTATTTGTTCTATGAACAATACTTTTTTGACACATTTAAACTAAATAAAACCACTCACCTCGAAGGAAACTTAACGTTGTTGGCAGCAATTGGTTTTAGCGGATTCTGTTTAATATTCTTTTTAGCTGAAGAAAAAGAAAGAAACCAACCAAAAAGGTAAGCATTATATAACAATGATAATAAGGCGGGCAATGGGAGAAAGGTTAGCATAAGTCTAGGTCAGAGTGACGTGTAATTCTCGCATGATAATGGCTGT
Organism: Saxidomus gigantea; assembly: GCA_032359765.1. Taxonomy (NCBI): domain Eukaryota; kingdom Metazoa; phylum Mollusca; class Bivalvia; order Venerida; family Veneridae; genus Saxidomus; species Saxidomus gigantea. The sequence continues at coordinate 389 of JAUMHA010250591.1, read as the reverse complement.
ACGCGCTTCAGCATATTTCATTTGATAAACGTCATCAGTGATCTCTCAAATCTACTTAGATTAGCACCTCTCAAGACCTTTTACAAGTTCAGAAATGTGATCACCTTCGCGAAGCTGTAAGAATTATGATTATGAATAAAAGTGTATTGTAGTATTTTATCGTGTACACGGAAATAAAACAAAAGTCAAACATTTCAACTCTGCAACAGTCGACGTAAACAGTAGCCACGATCTGCTGCCACTCGAACAAAGTCAACCTTATTCAACAATGTCTCGTCCTGATGACACCACCCCCACCCCTCTTACCCCAGATGCGATCTGGTCACAAGGCTTTGTTTGATTTCATAACTATTACAACACTTTTGTATCAGTTCAATAATTATGCATTA
>JAUMHA010250480.1:0-15297 GCA_032359765.1 Saxidomus gigantea | reverse complement strand
TTTTATAATAAAACAAACTTCCCTGCCACCCATATATTTGTGAATCATTCATTCTGTGTCATATATTGAATTTCGTCTTCTGCACATTTCGACCCGTGCTTTAGGTAAGGTTCAGCGCAAAACACGTAGGTCAAAAGTTGTTTTTCGTGGAGTTAACCTATAGCCCCCAGGCCTTCAGCGCTCACAGCGCTTTGATTACATTAAGCCAAGAAGGAACAAATCGGGACATAAAAGAGTGCTAAAATTGGTATGTCTCTGTTTTGATTGTTATTAATAGCATGCATAAAACACAGAACTCACGATACTCTGTCTGATTTGATATTTCTTTTATTATAAAATAACTGACTCTGACAAAATAAAAAGATTGGTAAATTCATTTTAGACGTTTAGCTTATTACGTGTGAATACTTTTGAAATCCATAAATTGACTGTTGCATTTTATATAATGCAGTATATTTTCAATGATATTTCAAAACGTAAGAAGCGTAAGACAACGCTTTTTAGTGAAGAAGCAACAAATATACCAAGGATGGTATATGTCAACATTATTTTAGAACGAAATAGAAAATAGTTCTTTTATAATTATGACAGCAAATTTACAAGTTGATATACAAGTACTTAAATTAACACTGGTACTTCATGGACGCAATTGAAATTTCAAGGTAGGCCACCTTTATCATTAGTGTATCAATCTAATTGATATGTCATTAGTATTAGAAAACTTATACAGATAAACATTTAATTATTGCTTTAATTTGTTTAAGCCATCAACTTTCATCACGTGAAATTTTCGATAAATATTCGATCGATAAAATCAATAGAACTAAGCTATGTTCGAGACATCATTGTACACGGAAAAATAAAACACATTCATAACAGGTTTGTTTTGGTGTAGATAAAAGAAAAGTAAAGGCCTGCATGGCGTTATTGAGTAATAATAATTATTAATGAAGTATAATCTTAAATGAAATGAACAGAGAGTATGGTTATTTTTTACGTTTTTATGTAATGTCCATTACTTTCAAGTACAAACGAAAGGTTTCATATCCAAATAATATTAACATAGAGTTGTCCACCCTAAAAGATAACACAACACATTGTGTATACAGAATAGGATTTGAAGCTGGATAGTAAGTCTTTTGTCAACATCATGATCACGTCCCTGTTAGGATTGTACTCAGGATATTATACCGCAGTATTCCTTATTTACAGTATTGTTTGTACATCATTCCTAAAATTGAAACTTGTGAACAACGTTTATGCAAGTTATTTGTGTATTTTATATAATTAAAATAGCAAATATTGGATAGTACGAAGGCCCACTAAAATGTAATTGGTCTTACATAAAAAGCAAACTATATTCAAAAGTCATTCACTTTATTTTTCAACATAATTATCTTTCATTTCAATGCATGTTTTCCAATGATTTTCTTCCTGGTCCACCAAAACGGTGGAACAGCACCAGTAGTGGATTGTCGGAATTTGGGATCAGAGTTTGAGGAAAGTGGTAAAAATCCGGCGCGGATCAGGTGAATCAAAGGTATTCAAAGCACATTCAACACATGTTGAGGTATACACACACGCGTGATCTGGAAGCAAAATAACATCTATTCTGGGCTTCCCTCTCCCTCACTTTGAAATCCAGCAATGTTCTCATAATATTTTAGCGAAATACTGCCAAGTGATATACTGACTGCTGTGCAGATAATCAATCAAACCACCCTTACCACCCCAGAATAGTAAAACGATCAAGCTAATGAAACCGATTCATTAATAATATCACTTTTTCTTGTCCGAAGGGCAGTCTCAAAACAGGAACTTTACTGTAGTATGTATTCGTCGACAAATGCTGCAAAACTGTATGCAAATCTTGAATATACTTGTCTTATTTCTACAATCAATGCTTTAGCTCTGTGATGATCGACGGTTTATGAAACTTATCCTGGCATTGTGCTTAATCATTAAACAAACATTGAAATATGCTGCTAAATCATAATAAATCTTATGCAATGAATATGATTCGGTACTTTTAGTTAAAAAGCAACAATATGTAGTCTATGTCAAGGACGATGTTTCCGTGTAAGAAAACGAAAGTAGAAGATGTTTTAAAGAGGTTAGTGGTTTTCTCATGATAAAAGTGTCATGTATCACCAGTACCTGCCAATATCTGTCAGCAAACCGTAGCTGGTTTTAATATAAATGAGATGTTAAACTATTTCCTTACTGACAGACACAACCAGTGAAACTCACAGTTAGACATAAACGCCGGACAATTTGGACCCTAATAAGGGCTCCCGTTATTTAACTCTTGAATTTGCATATTATTGTTACGGTCAGCTCACAAACATACAATCATGTATGATTAGGTACTGGTTGCATGTATTAAACTTTCTCATGAGAAAACCTGCCTACTATTTAAAAAGCAATTTGTTTTTTTGTATTCATTTTCTTACCCGAAAACATTTGCACGTTGACAACATGTTTTTTCTACTTGAAACACTGAGCTACATGATATATGTTCTACTCCCTGTTATCGTTTGTTATATCACATCAGCACTTAGAATGTAAGAGACATTGTAAATTTTCAACCACTTTGAGGAAGCGTTAAATAAATATGCAGATATGTTAAATAATTTACGGGTGCTGTTAAAACCGGAGTACATCAGCAATAAATTGATAAATAGATTTCATTTGTAGTGGACAATGACACTTTTACGGCTTGTTTTGAAATACAAATTATATAACTCCTACTTTCAATGATCATGAAAAACCCTTCAAATGGTAGAAAAAGCATTGTGATTTATATGGCCTTCTGTATATAATTCAGCTTACCCTGTGTGCACATGAAATAAAACAATCATTGAACAAAAGGCGTAGACACCGCTTTTAACAAACTCTTCGTGATTTATCAAATTTGTTTCTTATGTCTAGAGCTCCTTGTATCCGTATATCGAACTAATTCCTTATATATAATGTACATGTATATCTTACTAAAATATATAACGAAAACTATTTTTTAAGTCAAATGTAATGAATTTTGTACCATCAAGTATTTTTTTTATTTACCTACCTCTTATTGAAGTGTTATAAAGATATACAACTGTTACTCTACGTTCCGTTTTATAATAATGCATATATTCTAAAATTAAATTGTAGAACACAACCTTTTTGAAGTTCCATATTTGTGGCACTAAAAGTGACAACGACTTTATGAAACAAGATGTAAATATATCAAACAATAAATAACGGACACTATCTTTGAAATTAAATGTAATAAATTTTGTACCATCGCGTATGTTCTTTTTATTTACCTACTTCCTATTGAATATTGAAGAGTTATAAAGATATATAACTGTTACTCTTCGTTCAGTTTTACAACGTATCATATGTATTTGTTTTACCCCTAAAAGTAGTGCACAACTATTTTTTCAAATGCCATATTTTCGGCACTAAAAGTGACAACGTCATGATGAAACTAGACCACAGGGGATCTATCCCATCTAATCTTAATCCAGGTCTGTACATACACCAAAGAATGATACAGCATGCTTTTCACACCTGGTTATAAACAATGTACTTATCAATTGTCTGCGGTATCGTTTGTGGTATTGAGCGGGTACACTGTAAGTTAAATACCTTTCTCAATATGCGAACTATCTATTTTAATAAAACTGTTTTAAAAGTCCTTTATTTAAGCGAGTTATGATGCGTACATGAATAATGTTATGTTAACTGCCTATCTAAAATCTTTGAGGCCAAGCATCTCTGCAAGCACGGCAGCCTTTTTCGGTACAACCGCCAATTGATCGGGACATTACCGGCCCTAGCATCCTTAAACCATTCAAACAACGCACAGTCTAACTCCTCAAATTGCCCAGAACGGCGGCGACTGCGCTTGGATGATGAATTTGGTGTCTGGTATTCCTTGACAATTATTTTCTTTTTATTTAACATGCCCGACAACGTTCTTTCATATATTCTAATAAAACCGAGTTTTTTCTTTCATGTTTTATGAATAGATAGAAAGACCCGGTCAATATAAAAACCAATTGAACTAAACTGACTTTCTCTCACTTTTCACAGTTCGAAATATTTAGCAGGGTAAGTTTTCATTGATGAATAACGAACTTCAAGTGTGCTATGAACAATGCAATGCAGACGGTGCAAACAAAAGATTTGTTTAACGCTTCTTGAACATATTTGAAATTCGACATATATGGTTGCATTACATCGCAGAACGTTTTTCATTTTTGGTTGGGCCAGAACATATTTGTCCTTATATCCGAAGATTCGTTATAACCGGTGTATGTAATAACTGTATATTTTTACATTAAACTAAGAAGAAAAAACATCGGGCCATAAAAAGTGTTCCTTATATCCAGAGTCGATATATACGATGTTTACTTTAAATGTATCTTAATAAACATCGTGATCACGCCCTCGTCAGGATGTACTATGTCACAATACTATTTGTTTAAAGTGTTGTTGGTACTGAAATTGAATCTTGACAACAACGTTTTTGTCAGTAACTCATGTATCTGTGTATAATTATCAATGATAGATTTTTGATAGTACGAGGGCCTACTAAAATGTTCTTGGTTAAACATAAAAGCAAGACTTCATTCATTTTATTGTTCAACAAATTATTCTTGATTTCAAGTTTTCCAGCGAGTTTTCCTGGTCCACCAAAACGGCTTGAACAACACCAATGACGTTGTGGGTACTGTCACGCAATTTAGATAAGAGTTTGAGGAAAATGGTTTAAATCTGGCACGGATCAGGTAAAATCAAAGTAAACCAAAGGCGGCTATTTGTAAGGTCGGCACAGTCGCGTTATCATGAAGTAAAAGGAAATGTTTTCTGATCTTTCTTGTCCCTTTTCTTTAGTGTCATCCTCATGCTCTCGTAATATTAACGCAGATAATGCAGCAAAATGCCCTTTCCATTCAATAATTCTGATGCCATAAACTTGCCTTCCGATGACGTCTGTCTAAATTTCATCGGTAGTAGTCCATTTTGAAGTTTCAATTGCTTGCTTTTAAAGCTTTGACTCTCGATCAAAGTGATGCGTTCATGTATCATGCTCTGTTTTGAATCCCTGAGAAAGTTTTCTAGGTCCAAAGTCGCTATGAACAGAATATTTTGACGATTGTTTAAAACGTTTACTTCACATTTATATTGCAATAAACACTTCTTTGCCTTTGTTGCCTGTTTTGTTAGTCAGTATCAAACCTGTCCAAGATTTCAAAAAAAAAATGCGCATTCAGGTTTTTTAAAGTTCTACTCCATTTTATCGTGCATATCAGAAAGTATATAATGTATTTAAAGATAAAAGCTGCAAGTTCGATCACATTTAACTTGATGGAAATTTTGATATATTTTTTCTGATTTATATAACTAATGACTTGGCGCTGTGGTGATCGATAGTTTATGAAGATTGTCCTGGCATTTTGTTAAATCACTAAAACAATATTTGAAATATGCTAGTAAATTACGTAAAATGCTTTTCTAGGGGAATAGGGTGTATTTCAGGCCGCCTCCGTGGTCAAGTGGTTAAAGTTGCTGACTTGAAACCGCTCTTACCTCTCACGGATTGATGGTCATAGGTTCGAGCCTCGCCATCGACAATATTTCTTTACATGTACATGTACATGTGGGTGATAAAGTTGGTATTTTTACGATGGATATGAGTGTAGTACTGGTTATTCCCTTGAACGATGATGAGATAAACGCTCCGCATGTGAAATGACCAAAAACACTCGGTTGGGACGGTCATTAAACTCATACAAGTATCGGTCGTTAAGATAAAAAACACAACATGTAGTATATGCAGACTTGTTCGTGTTAGAAACCGAGAGTAGAAGTTTGGTAGAAGAGGTATCCATTTGTAAGTCGTTTGCTCATAATAACAGTATTATGTATACAACACCAGCACCTACTCATATTTGTCAGATAAAGTAGCTGGTTTTAAATTAAACAAACTGTTAAACTATATAGTTGCTGACTAGAAAAGCAAGACTCTTCAGGGGGATCCCCAATTTCTCCCATAGTAACAAGTTTGACCCTAAGGATGGGCTTTCGTTCGATAACGTATTCGTGTTCTAAATGAAACCATCTACGGTCAGCTCTGGAAGATACTGGTCGCTTGTATAGTACTGTTATCATAAGAAATTCCGCCTACCTTTACATAATGAATCTCCGATTTCTAATACGAAAACATCTGCCACCGCACGTAGACAACATGTTTTTTCCACTTAAACATCGGGCTACATTTATTATGTTTTGCTTTAAGGGCATACACGTTTAAATAAATGTAGGGGGCATCGAACATAAAGCTTGAACTGCTTTGAAGTAGCGTTAAATAAATATGTTGATATTCTAAAACAAACTGGATTTTACCCGCAATAAAATAATAAATAATTATCATCTGTAATCGAAAATGACAATTTTACGGCGCGTTTAGAAATACAAACTATATACAATGTAACGGCAATAAAACTCTTTTCAATGACCAAGAAAAGGTTTTCAAAAAGTAAAGAGATATCTGTGATTTATTTAGCCTTCTGTACACACAATTCACGACATCAAGTGCATGTGTTTTTAGACCGTTAAGTGAAGAAAATGAAAATTGAACAAGGTATCAAATTTGATTGAAATGCAAAATCCGAGACTTTCTTAAAAAAAAGTTATTTCAGTTTTATTAGTACACGTGCAGTTACACATAATTTTGGTTTAAATATCTACGGAAGTACGAATACATAAAATGCACAAACAAACAAATCTAAATCAGACTAAAACCATTTACTTCGAGAACAGAATTCATGTTTTCAGTATGTATAAATGTAAAACATATCTCATTCGAAAACCGATTAAAGAAAGGTTCAAAATGTTTCTACATATCTATCTCTTAGTATTTTCAAACAAGTACATTAACACGAATGGATCAATTTATACAGACGTCCAAAACCAGTATAGACATAACTTGATATCAAATACATCCATGTATTCACTTGAATAACGCTGCAGGCCATATAAAACCTTACCATGCGATGCATTATTCTACATGTTTTAGTTAATTTTTACTTCATGCAATTACCATTTTGAACAAATAATTATACTGAAAACTTGATTTTATCGTTATTGGTACGTAAAACTAGGAAATTTGAAAGATATTCGAGCATGAAAAGGGTATATTGCTATAGAAGAGCAAATTAATTATCATCATAGATTGCATCACGGATAATTTTAAATGTGTTGATGTATCATTGGCAAGGACAAATCATAGTTTGATTATTAGATGTTGAGTGATATTTATTGAATAACAATCACATAATGATCACATTTATGATAACTTATACAAACTATTGTATGATGAACATGAACTTACAAAATTATACAACCTCCGCCTACTTGTTGTGTTTTTGGAAGTGTTTGGTTGTTAATGAATTTCTGTACTGCCAGTTCCGTTGCAATGTTTGGAAAAGATGAAAAACATGAGTTACGAAATACTAAATACGTTGCTTAAAAGAAGGAACACGGTGGTATAGCATGTGTACATCCTGACGTAGACGTGGCCATTGTGTTGATGAACGATTAACTATCGATGTTCAAATCCGATTCTGTATACTCAATGTGTTGAGGCTAGTAAACTCTTGCTTATAATACTTAGACAGACGGACGGACGGACAGACAGACATACCAAAGCAAGAATATGTCGTTCTGGCGTGTTGGCGTGTTAGCACCCCGCCGAAACAACAATATGCCAAATTCACACTTGTCGTTTTAGCGCCCCCGCCAGGTCGACAATTACCTCATTTGTCGTATCAGCGCACTTGTTTGTCGTTCTAGCCCGCACCCTAGAACGACAAAAAAGAGTGCCAGTATGACATTTCCATATGCGCCTTGACGAAAACACGACACTAAAATGTGTCGTTCTGATGCCCTATTATTTGTCGTAATGTCGTGTTGGCATACTGGCACCACGCCAACAAGCGCAAAGGCCAGAAAAACAAACAGGCGCACCGGTACGACAAATAAGGCAATTTTCCTACTGGCGGCGGCGCCAAAACGACAAGTGTGAATCTGTCGTGTTGCCATGTTGGCATGTCGGCGCGGCGCCAACACGCCAGAACGAAAAATTCTTGATTTGGCGTTTTGACGCTCCCTTATATGTAATTTGTAATTCGTATTGGCGCGCTTTATGTGTCTTTCCGGTGTGTTCATAACACGCCGGGACAAAATGGCAGAAATCAGCCACCATAATTGTCCTGACAATTCTTCAAATATCCAATTTCAAGATAAGTTGATATGAAAATGTTGCTGGGTGTTCAAATTCCGCTTCATTGGGTACATACATGTAACTAAGCCAATTTGGTATACAAAGCTAGCTAGGTGTTGAATGTACATCTCCCAGTTTCATTTACTGCTAACTTGGAAATGAGCGCATGTATTTCTTTTCAAGTTGAAAGCTTATAATAGCTACTGATTCGTAGATTAAGTCAATATTCAATTCAAAGCTAGTTTTATTTAAAAGAGAACTTATCGATCGATTCTTCAAACGATGAAATCAGTGGTATTTGTAAGGAATTTCACGGATTTTACTGTTGAGAAAATCGATCGATCAACAAAAAACTGTGTATCACTGTTTGTTTACAGAGCGTTTCATTTCATTGATTTGATCGTGCGTTCGATCTTCTACATTTCTTTATGATTCATGATTTGAAAATGTTTAAATTTATAGGTCCGTATAAGGCACTGCGGTAACAGGTTGCCTATTCTATTCTCGCTTAGATTATGTGTATATTTAGTACGGTGACTGTATACATTCATGAAATTGTATGATACTGAAAAATAAAGCGTACATGTTCCGTTTGTACGTTTGCATGCTTTCATTCTTGAAACTGTCAAACTTTTGTAATCTGTTGTCCGAATGATTTCAGTATTTTGTTTTCATGCTACTGAATCCTTTATATATTATGTAATGACAAATATTGTTCTTGTTTATCTAATCTAGACGTTGCTTTTGCACACTCTACGACTCTAGAGATTTATGATATTTTTCTTTCTGTAGTAGTCGTTCTCGGCATTCGAGTTGCAATGTCACAAAGCTGCACCATCAATTGCATTAGACTGCAAAGAGGAAAAACAACCATGTTCAAATATTTATTTCCTGATAGATGAGTTTGTGTAACAAATATGTACAATATGAACAATATTGCTTCAGTAGTACATATACTAAAACTGGAATGATACAGAGAAGATGAACAATAAGGGCTGTAACATATTTAGAAAGTATCATATATGACAGTGAACATATAGGAGAAAAACTTGCCACTGTAGGTATATGCAATGCTTTAAGCCTAAATCAGAAAGTAATTAGCATAAGTGGAAAATCTATACATGCAGAATAAATCCCTTCAAATACAAAAAGTAAAGAGAATAATGTAAATAATAATCAGCATCTTACTATAAAAGTAGTTTGGCAATGAAACAAAATGATATACAACTGTCGAAATCGCTTACAAGGATATACAAATGTACTTAACAACTTTAAAAACGCAACCTTTTTAATAAGTAATAGGTTTTGAGCATTGAGTAAAATTGTCCTCTTTGCAAAATTGTCGACGTTTACAAATGAAAAATTGCCTACATTTTGCACTTGCAATTACAATAAAGAGCCCGATAATTCCTGGCTGCGTTGTAAAGTTGTTCATTATAAATATAACAAATGTGTTCATTTTCTGAGACTATGTACAATGTTATGCTCTCCTAAATAAACACTTACTTTAATGAACCATAATGCTAAATGCAAAATAGATCCATGTTTCTAACAGTATTCGAAATTCCAAGATGATACATATAATTGCCAGTAGGTCTTTTTAAATGATCTTTTTCCTATAAAAGGAGCTCGTTCTGTATGTTTCTGGTTTACAGTCCTATGCATTCGATGCCATTGCTTTTCTAAAATGTATTTATGTATTGTGTAGAAATGAAGAAACCTTCCATAAAGAAGTTGTCAACGCTTTGCGATGTTTTACATATTTGATACGGATACGCTCAACTGCTTTCTCAAAAGTAAATATTTGATGCATTTAATGTACATGTACCGATCCAAATAGCATTAGAACTTATTATTTCTAAAGCGTGTTGAAAGTTAAAACCTTCTCTTCTATATACATCTGAATTCTCACACATTATGGCCATTACTTATTATGAAAGATGAGTCACCGATGTCGTCTTACATGTATAATACAGCAGTTTGTTGTTAATACAAAATGTTGTAGCATATTCTTTGTTTGGTCCTTTCCTTTTTTGTTTTGTGCAATTAAAGTTACACTTACAAAGTAGCCTCCATTTTACTTGATATCCCTGTTTTATTATCGAAACAAACGGTGTCGGAATAGTCAGATTTTTATTTATAATAAATTATTTTCTGTAATATAAACGGCACCTCATTCATTATATTAGTTTATGTCGGAAAAGTTAATAGCTGAATATCGGAACAATGAAGTAAAAATATATCCATTTTACTCCACCTTGCCACAGACTATCTTGTTCGTCCTTTAGACACCATACACTTCGTTTGCTTTGTGATACAGTATGTCAAGATTGTTCTTCAATGCTGTAACGCAAACTGTGTAGAGTAACTTGTGTTCTTTAGGCAACACGAACCAATCCTTAAAACGCTCCCACGGACTTCCCCCTTGCCTTTTAGCCTTTGGCGTTTTCGCTTGCACGTAATTCCCAGATGAATATTCATCAAAAACAACTTTGAATTATTCGATTTTCTCTACTGAGAGAAACATTTTCTTATTTTCAACAAGAGTCATATCATCAATATTGAACTGCTTCTGATAAAATTTAATTTCATCTTGGAATATCATTCTTTGTCTTAATTCATCGCCAGTACATGCAACGAAGGAAGCAATTGTTTGAATTCTTCCATCGAGAAGTCTTTTCTTTTCTACCAAGAATTCCCTTGTCACAGCTGCCAGTGAAAAAGCAATCGCATCCTTCTTCAAACCTTCAGACGAAGCAAGGAGCTCGTTATTCAGCAGTCCAAAATCATACTTGTCATTCTTGTGATTGCTTATCAAATAAACTTTTGGGTCCATAATACCTTGCCGACGTAACTGATTTACTGTTTCCCATCGAATTTCATGCACAAGCATTTGTTCATTATGGGTTTTAGGGTGGTCAGGTCTATCGCTTTCCACGTCGTTGTCGATTTTCGCTCTCACGAAGAAACATTGTTTGTGCTGTTTGCGCCATTACTCTGCTAACCATGCATCAGTTTCCGTAAATCTATTTCCACTCATTATAATGACGAAATCATATTTGGCAAACTTTACCAGTTTGAAGTAGTCCCTCCTCGGAAATGTTGGTGTACCGGCTCCCGGTAAATTCCAAAAAAACAAAACTTTCGTTTTCCGGATGTGGGTAGGGATTACAGCATGTTGTTGTTTCTGTATTGCCAACTTCTGCAGCTCCTTTGTCACAAGCAGACAATCCTCTAATAGCATTAATGAATGCTGATTTACCTGACCCTGAGTTACCGGTGACTGCTATATGAAGCTCGATATGTTTCCAGTCATTGATATGTCCGCGAAGATGTTCGTCATATCCAAAAATTCCTCGTTTCTCTATTTCTATTTTATATGCAACTTCGGCAGATTTACTTCTTCCATGAAGGTCTACTTGTTTCCTTGTTTCCGGTGTATTTTTTCTGCAATTCAACAAAAAAACAAGGGAACAAATTTGAATTGATGCGTTTTAATGTTTTACTATGACCGTTTATTGGAGTTTTTGTTTACCTTGGTCGAAGAACATTGTATACCATTAACATATGTTACACAAAACTATGTTACATGTATCCTGTATATCGGCAAGATTATTGTTTCAGTGATACATTTATGGCCGGCACATGTACTACTTCAGACAAACATTAAAACTTTTACATTTACTACTCTTTGACTTGTTATTACTTATTATTGAAAAGCATCATTTTGGTACATGTTAATTTTATTTTCAGCAGGATTATTACATTGTACTTGGACAAATACCTCCTTAGCATAACTTCACGGTCGATGAATTGTATTTACTTATCACCGTCTTTCATGTTACAGATACAATGTATGCACGTATTGAGCTATATAGAATAATTGCTAAATATATTTCAGGCCGAAGGATAATATCGATCGGGTCGATATCTTAGTTGCTAGCGAAATTGGGTTTTGATATTTCTGATATGTAGATTGTACCTCGTGCGTTTGAATACTGCCAAAGTCAGAGGAAAGTACTGTTTAGGTTTAGAATATTAAATGTTTTACACTCTTTATTCCTCCCTCAGACATACAATATTATTTCATCTTTTTTATTAACATTTCAATATTTTTAAAAAAGATGCACACACCAAGTGATGCTCGTACATTCATGAATTCCTTGTACAAGATCAATTAAAAATATAAGATATTAAATCAGTTTACGTGATTAGAACTATTGTATTTCTTGTCAAGACATGTTCATGCTTACCACTAAGCTACGGTGGTGAATATATTCTATTTGTCGTTAAATACAAATACAAAACAAACAGGCGAGAATTTCCGTAATTGTAACGAACTACAAACGTACAGCTTATGCACGATATGTTCACGAAATTTGATTTACTCAGGGCTATCACTGAATAATATATTCATGCACAAAGGTCAGGATCAGGTTAATTTGCACGGACACTAGCTTCTTTTGATACTTTCCTTAGACAAATTTTGAACAACTTTCATGCAACATCATGTCATTAAAAATAGTCTAGTCCTCAATGTGAAATGCGCCCAAATGAGCTAGATGAAAAAAACGCCTACGTTTGATACATGTACGCTGTATAAAAATCAGTTTACGTTCTTTTGATATGATAAAACGGATGGGATCTTTGACCAGTGCTTTGCTATAGCGTTTGAATCGGATTTACACCCTCCCACCATAAACATAGTAACAAAAGACGGTACCATACTTGCAACTCTAATGTAATAAATTCAGATGCTCTAGTGGCGATTTGATATGAATAACAAAAAAAATGTACTTCTAAAGGTAAAAAACATTAATACAATAGTTGTGTATTTCCGTGGCTGGGATGGGTTCGAGCGACCAATGCAAGATTCGATATAGAAACATAAAGAGTTTATTTTGTTTCGTGGTATTTTTATTGTTTTCATTTTCGTCTATTCAACAGAAGAATCTTATGGAAATATAAAACACGTTAATGAACAAAACTGAAGTATCTCTCATTTGTATGTTTGATTCGTGAATGTATGCTTGTTATCAAATGATTACGTTAAATTTAATCTTTAATTTAGTATTTAAAAAAAGTTATTGTTCACCTCCTCGCTGAAAGTATCGCCTGAACGGGGTATGTATACCAAATTCACACCATGCGTCATCTGTATACAAAGGTCTACAGTCATTTGTGTTCTTTTTAAGTTTCAAGCTTAGTATGTATCTTTGAGTTTTCGAGTATATGGCGCATCCTTTCATAACCATTCGTATTTCTTTTTTGTCCTGGTATAAAGTGCCAGACGATAAAATCTCAATTTTAAGACAGTTAGTAACTTTTGTTTGTGGAGATTGAGATCAAATTCGCCGCCCCTAATTTCACATGCGAGTCTCTTGTTTTAAAACTACAAATGATTTGTTTTCGCTCGTTTTTTTATTCATCATTCTCGGAATGACGGAAATTGTAGGTGCAACACAATTCTTTTATAATGTGCTACTAACCGATGATAAAGGTTGCGTGCAGAATTCAAGTCAAGCAAGCATTCGGGTTCGAATCTATTAAGCTTATATTTTCGACATGCAGTGAGTGCAACTGAACGCGCATTTATATGGACTAAAAACCCAAGAAATTCTTTATAAGGCGCTGAAGAGGAGGGGGTTAATAAACTGCAGATGTGATGTAAGCTTATAGTATTTATTCATAGTAATATGAAATAATAATTATAAATTATGCTTTGGTTCTTCAACATTTTATTTAAACGTCTTTTAATTATTTAATTAACTAAAGTCAATTTTTTTATCTCATTAGTTTGCTTACCGATGCTAGAGTCGAACTCACAAAGATTAAAGAAAAAACACGCTATATACTAACTGAGCCAAGAAAATCTCCAATTGTTGTTCTCTTTGATTGTTTATAAGTCCCGGACAACCCTGGGACTTGTCCCTCGATGAACTTGCCAAGACTCCTGACAAGCGAATGTTGAAGAGAGACAGGTGCAGATAAAGGGGAATCCGGGTACCAGACCCTAGCTCTAGCGAATATACCCCTTGGTTCTTTAACATGCACGGTGTATAGCATCGATACACGTGAGAGTACCTGTTGGTTGCGCACTATTTCATCTCTAGATGGGTGGGAAACACTGACATTTCCATTGTTCCGGCCGGGATTCGAGCCGGAGACCTCTGGATTGGAAGTCCAGAGCGTGACCACTCGACACCGCACCACCAATCCCTTGTATTTGTATTTTATATGTAAAAGATTTAACGATTAAAGACAAAATGTACCTGAAATACCTCTCCCACATCTTTTTTCCCATTAAACACTTCTTATTAGTAATTTGGCAGCCAAGAAATTGTGAAAATATAGAACAGGCTCTATTCTAGTGCAAGAAAATTATATCATATTATGTCACATAAATTCTGACAAATGTTGCTCAATTGTGGGTGTTTACATATCAAAAATTATTTTACAAGGCATACATAGTACTTGTCTTAATGTATTGTACAAACAAAATGTCTATATGTAAACTATACGTTTAGTAACTATAATGGAGCTAAAGAAAAGAGAATAAGAGGGTAAATGTTTGTGTAGGTAGATTGAAATGTGAAAGGGTATTAAAGCAAAGTATTTACCAATAATAGACGACAAACATGAAAAATAATATAAATTACGTGAAAATAATCTATGCCATTAAGTAATAGATCACAATGTTTACTTCCTTCAGCCCATGATACACCTATGATGTTTAAAATCGATTATGAGAATTGAATTTCAAACAGAAATCTAAAGCAAACAATCTTTGCAATAAATCGAGAACAGCTGAAAATGATTAACTTCCTGTTTCGCTTTTTAAATAGTGATAATAGTAATCGTTCGAAAAGCCTTAAGGTGGTATGCTGGCTTCTGTGCGCATGCGCCAAATGCCTGAAAGCGTTTAAAGTCGTAAACATGAACTCATTTTAAAAACATAAAAACAAAAGCTGTTACCTTCATTTACATCGTATGAATAAAGATATTTAAACTAATTTTGA
>JAUMHA010250259.1:0-15297 GCA_032359765.1 Saxidomus gigantea | reverse complement strand
TCTCTCTCTCTCTCTCTCTCTCTCTCTCTCTCTCTCTCTCTCTCTCAGATATTAAAAAATGTATTCCTTGGTTGTAAGGGAAATAATCTGTGAAATATAAAGTGTTCTTATAGATGATATTTCATGTTTATTTTATCTCTTTAGTATATTGTTGTTTGTTATGTTTTATGTGTTGAACAAAACTTATTTTTGATATAGATCTATATTATGTTTATTTTTTCAGAATGTTTTATTGTAACATTGTATTGACAAATGTACTGTTACAAATGAGGATGCAAAATAATATACTCAAATCAAATGGGATGGTTTTTTTTGTAGTTTGACATTGTTTGTTGTAGTTGCTTCCCTTTAGTTATATTTGATCATTTATGTATCTATAATCACTTTGAGTGTTTTCAGAATGTAAATATTTAAGAGCTTTGACTGCACTAAGGAACATATTATTTGTCATTCAATTTGACAATGGATAGTGTATGTTTATTTAAACATTTCACATGAAAGTTTAGCTCACATGAGTTCAAAGTAGTTATTGTGATTGATTTGAGTGCACTGTCTGTCCATTCACAATTTTCTATGATGTCATCGCTTCCTTAAAACCACTTGATGAATGTTTAGGAAATTTGCATTAATGTTCCTTAGATGATGGTCTTTCAGAGTTGTTCAAAGAACTCCATTCAGTGCTGAAATAAAATTCCTCTGTCCAAAGCCCA
Source organism: Saxidomus gigantea (assembly GCA_032359765.1). Classification (NCBI taxonomy): domain Eukaryota; kingdom Metazoa; phylum Mollusca; class Bivalvia; order Venerida; family Veneridae; genus Saxidomus; species Saxidomus gigantea. The sequence continues at coordinate 14,587 of JAUMHA010250259.1, read as the reverse complement.
CAGCCAAGATGTTCCGTGCATAGCATCGCCTAGCGGACTTACAGCAAGTTGGTTCAATCATTCCAATGTCATGAAATTAGCTCACCCTATTGTTGATGTATTTTGATAGACATACATACATACATTGATTTGCATATATACATCATACGTATATCATACCTAAAATCAATCGTATACATTCACAGAGTTAATAGGACAGAAATATCACATTTTATGGCAAATCAAAAACTAAATATCCCAGAGAGCCTTACAATTATCATCATTTATACAAGTATCACAGAAAAAAATCTTCTTTAATTTAATTTTGTTAATCACTATTAGTTCAACAACTTATATTCTAATATGACTCATGGTTTTGTCTCTATATACAAATGTGTACAAAGAGTAGAAAAAATATGTTTATTATGCCATAAATAAGGCGGGAACTGATGTGCAGTAAAAATGACGTCATATTGTGACAGTGTGGCATGACGTTAAATGAATATCTTCATAGAAAATTGCCTTTTGCAATTGCAAATGGCCATACTAGAATTGAAATAAGATCCTTTTCAGCATTGTTATCATCTAAAAAACAACAATCCATTGCAGCGATGTACATTGTCAAAAAACAATGATTTTGAGTTCTGATGCACAGTTATTAACCACTCAGGCCTCTGAAATGGACATTATTACATAAATATTGTTACTGTAGGACATTTTGAAATGAAGAACTTTGATAGTCTTAGCAGAAATTGCTGACCTTATTTCAAACTGTTTTCACAGAAGTATCTCTGCAGTTACCCTACAAGGATTGTAAAAACTGTTACAAATCACAGCTGCCTGGATAGAGGGGTAGTTTTGTCTATGTGTCCATATTGTACCTTAAAACAATCTCCATTTTTTAAATAATTTAACAAAGTGGTCATGGTTTAGAATAGTTGGATATCCTTCATCCATCCTTTTGCTTCAAATAACATCTTCTCTGCAAGCACAAAAAATGGCCAATGATGATGAAATTTGGCAGGTATGTTCCTGGCATGGAGCTGTTACAAGTTTGTTCAAATAATTCAATTCAATGCAGAACTGTGGTTGTATGTCAAAAAATAGGAAAAACTATAAAATCCTTTTCTCCAAAACCGCAAGGGACAGAGATTAAATATTTGGCATGTAGCATTGTCTAGTGGACTTCTACCAATTTTGTTAAAATCTTGCATCTGCAGTCAATATTTCCCCAGTCTGGGGAGTCACTTGTTTTACATAGACTTGTATGGGAAAACTTTTTAAAAATATTTTCTCCACCACAAGGCCTAGAGCGTAGATATTTGGTTTGTAGCCTTGTCTAGTTGACCTCTTCCATGTTTGTTCAAATTATGCCCCTTGGGTCAAAATTGATCACACCCTGGGGGTCCCTTGTCTAGACTTATAGTAAAAACCTAGCTTCCAGTGAGTTCCTATAGCAACCAGCGACTTACCTAGCAACCATTTACTTCCTTTGTAACCAGTAACTTAGGAGATCAGCGACTTCATTAGCAACAACTTCCCTAGCAGTCAGGGACTTCCTTAGCAAACAATGAATTTCTTACCAAACAGTGACTGTCTCTTGCAACTAGTGACTTTTCCGAGGAACAGGTTACTTCATTAGCAACAATGAACTTTGACAATGGACTAGGGACATTATAAGCAACCTCTTTCTTCCCCAGCAGCCAATTACTTCCTTTGCAACCAATGACTACCTAATCAACCAGTGACTTCCCCTAGCAACCAATAACTTCCTAAGCAACCAATGACTGCCCCTAGGAACAAGTGGCTTGATTAACAGGCAGTGACTTTCTTAGCAACCATTGTCTTCCTCTAGCATCCAGTGACCTTCTCTAAGCAAAGGTGACTAAAAACTTTCTTAACAACCAGTGACTTCCTTAGCAACCATTGACTTCCTTAGCTAGCGCTGACTTCCTTAGCAACAACTAAGTCGTCCCCCAGTGAATACCCCTAGCAACCAGTGACTTCCATAGCAACCAATGACTTCCCCAGTGAATAATTTATTTCCTTAGAAACCATTGACTTTCTTAGCAACTACTAAGTTCTGTAGCAACCATTGACTTCCTAAGCAACTCGTTACTTCCTTCGCAACATTGACTTCCTTAGCAATAAGTTAGCCCTTAGCAACCACTGAGTTCTCCTAGCAACTAGTGACTAACTTAGCAACTATTAGCAAGAAGCAACATTTGACTACTTTGGCATTCTGCTGACTACCTTTAGCAACAAATTGTTTCGTTAGGTAAGTGCACTGGTTGTTAGGTAAGCGATATAGGGCAATGATTGCCCTCTTGTTAATGTTATGGAGACAACTTTATTTTCATTATATGTAGGCATTGAGGCTGTTGTGACCAGACATACATACATGTATTATTATCGTAGTGACTTGCCTTTATCTGTCCAGAAGTTGGTAGTCATCATTGTGAGTCTTCGGCTTTGATCTCGTTTTGATTACATAGACTTCCTCTTCAGCAGACCTACGAGTTGCGGGAGTGACTGATGATTACAGCCACACAGTCGGCGTGACAGAATTACAAGACGACGTTACAAAATTATACACCATATGTTATTCTTAATAAGTTAACAATTTACGTATCAATCTCACTGGCAGAGCTTGTGGACCGTAAATGTGTATAGGATTCCTTAAATACTTTCTAGTATAGAGATACATTCTTTAATACCAGTGTAATAATGGCCATGTTCTAGAAGCGCTTCAAGCAGCACACTTTGTGGCGGACACAAATTGACCACAATCGTCTAATGGTTGTTCTATTTAGGCAACATTCAGACTGACAAAAACTGGTTTAATGCTCGTTTAGCGTATTCTAGGACACCTGGGTTTTGATATAATCATAAACTAAATAATCAACAACAACTGGAGTATTGTTTTCAGAAAAATGTTGTTTTGCGCGTGGCCTTAAGACAACATATGAATTACCACTTGACTGGTTATAAACGGTTTACGATTTACTTGAACCGTCAATAAAAACGCACAAATCAAGACTGAACATTAGTATGCAATACTTTCAACTTTAACAAGAGATCACAGCGATTTAAACTTCGAAAAATAGAAAACATGTCAGTCATTTTTCTGTAACGTTTCAGGAAGGACCAAGACGACGTGGCCGGCCGTGCTTCCACCGTTATGATCTTGGACAGTATTCCATCTTTAGTCAAGTCTTAATATTTTCCTGAAGATTAACAGTTCCCTTAAGAACATAACTGATTGTGAAAGGATTGTGTGTATTGCAGAATATTGAAACTTTATTCAATCTCTAACAAGTATAGTTTGTAATGATAGTGCATTGACTTTTGAAGTGTTTGTTATGAAAATAATATTGTATTGTTTCATGATAAAATATGGAAGAAATCACTTAAGATACTTCTGACATGCTACCCCTAATATAGCAATGTTCTATTTATTTACACAGTAAGAGAACTCTTATATAGTCTCGGTAATCTATACAGCGGGTAAAGTCGGTTATCAGTACCAAAAAAAATGTATCATTACCTACATGTGCCCATTCAATGGTGAGGCCATAGCAAAACACGTTTAAGTCTGAACCTCCCTCAGCAGAAACAAACATACTGGCGTCATGTACTACCGAGTACTTACCGATATGTACTAAACCTGTAATAGTCTACTATAGACCACCAATTAGAGTCACATCAAACTGTGGACGGCCGACTTTGATACATGCTCGTTGCAGTAACTGATTGTTCGTTTTGTAAGTCGAGCTCCGTTTTAAAATTCAATTTAATGCATTCATTTTTTTTTTCATAATGCGTTTTCAATATACAAATGTGCATGTACCAATGTTTATTTTCTTAAACAGTACGAAGGAAGGACACAGATATGGCCGCTTTAGACTTTATAATATAAATCAAAACGACATTACTTCGACTTTTATCATAAGCTAGACGTGACTTGACCTTGATACAAGGAGATTTCTTAAAAGTTCATAGACATGTACATTCATTATATGCATAGACAGCAGATAAATTTACATGACCTATATCTAGAATATTTTGATATGAGCTTATCGCTATTAAATAGAGATATATGTGTATGCATTGTTTCTGTAGGTGATTATTATGCATAATCACATTGCTCTTTGAATGGTTACCACTCGTCAATTATTGAACGGTTACCACTCGTCAATTAGAAACTCAGTCATCATAGGCACTTCTTTGATCATCAGTTCATCTTTGCATAATTGTCTAAACTCTATTATGTATTGTTCTGAAACTCCTCGTAGGAAAAGAAGACAGTCGACAAACTTGGAAAATCTTCTCTGTGCGTCCGGTCCTACTGTACGCTCCAATTGATACCTGATCACTTCCGAGACAAGATACTGAATCTTGTCAACAAATTCTGGATCTCCAAGGTTACTGCGGTCGGTGAAGGTCAAAGTCAGGGCCATAAGGAGACATTTTTCTTCTTTACTTAGCGATAGTCTCTGGAATCGAGCGTAGGCTTCACAGATTGAGGTGATCAACGTCCTCGAGAAGCACTTGTCAGCTAGTTCATTAATATGGTACGCGATTCCATTTCGAGTCAGAATTATGCCGTATTCTTCATTGAAACCCTCGTGCATCAAGATGACGAAGAAGTCGCAACGGAAAGCGTTTAACAGCTTTGACTGATCACGTGACTGCAATTTCTTGAACCCTGGTATTTGATGCGCGAAGTTGTAATAATTTGCTGTGAGGCGCTTGCTTCTCATTACATACTCTTTGAAACACTTGATTCGGCCGTCTACGTCAATTCCATATTCTTTCAAAAGTTTATAATATTCCTCTTTTGGAACAGCTTTCATTTCTCCGTACGTTTGTAACTTTGTTTGGTACCGCTGATGGTGATATTTGATCACGCTTTCAACCTGTTCTTTAGTTGTTAAGTTCGGACCATAAGGCTGGATTTCATCCATCGTGCGCATGAGTTCCTGGAGAAAGCTATCGGGTGAACAGTCCTCAGGAACTACATCCTGCAAACTTGGAGACGATTTACCACTTTCTGATTCGCTGTAAGTATGATCAAATTTAAACGATACCAAATTTACCTCGAAATGCTTTTCCTTGCCAGTTTTCTTTTCTTTTCCCTCCAGGTAATTCACTTTCTGAATGGTCTCAGTTCTACGTGAGAGTGAATACCTCCCGAGTTTGGAATTTTCCTTAGACATTCCGAGCGCAAGGCACTTTTTTAAGCGACAACCGGAGCAGTTTTCTCGATTTTTATTCACAACTTTGCAGTTACCATCTTTTGCACATTTGTATTCTTCGTTTCGTATGATAAACCTTCGGAAAAATCCTTTGCAAGCTTCACAGCTGTTCACCCCGTAATGCAGACCGGATGCTTTACCTCCGCAGACCGAACACGGGGGAAACTTCAGAGCTTTAGAAACGTTTCTGACTTTAGTTTTATCTCCTTTAGCAACATCTAATTCAGAAACACTTTCTGTAGAAGAATGCAATCTGAAATCATCCGAATAAGATGTTCTAGAGTTTTTCGTTCTAGTTTTTGAGTTCTCTGAAGAGGCTTTTAGTGCTTTAGAAGAACGTGCTGAGTTGCGTCTGCTAGTTCGTTTATTTGGCGCGGGCAATGGATTGTTCGGTTGCACTGAATGGTTTTCTTGACTTGCTTTCTTAGACTTAGTTAAAAGCAGTTGCTTTAAAGGTGAAAAACAAGCGTTTGTTTCCTGATTATTATTATCAACAATTTGTTGATGCATATTTTGAATATCGGTATCAATAAATTCTAAATTGTCGTAAGGTACGGGCGAAAACTGTGTTGCAAACATTGGTGTCATCATGTCGATAAGATCATGGTTGTTCTCGAAAAGAGACAAACCCAGTTCATCAATCTCGTCTGCTGTTTCTAAGATATTGATAAATTCCTCTTCCGGTGTTATAGCCGCGTCAAATACATTGTCAGGAATGTATTCAGTCGAGAAGAAATCTCCGAAAAGGTCCGTCGCTTCCATCTTTCTTTTCTTATTATGGTAATCTGAAGAGTAAAATATACACTTAGTGGTCACCTCAGTAAATTAGACACCTCAGTGGTCCCCTCAATTAAGCAGTCAATACTGATTTATAACAATTTGGCTTTTTTTCATGTCATATACACTTATGTTAAGCAACAATTTAATTTAAATGGCATTGCTTGAAATGACTGCTTCAGACATCCAAGGTTAAGAGAGAAAAAAAATACCTGAAAAATAGCTACATGTATATACAATATGTACTCTTATGAGATTTATGCCCAAGGTATCTGACAAAGGTTTCTTGTGCCTTCTTTCTATGAACGTTTTGACAAAGGGTGTCAGGAAGTTGAAATATTTTTTTTAAATCCTTCCTCCCTTCTTTAAAGTTAGTCATATGAATAAACTTAGGCGTTTTGTTTTCTTGATTAACTCAAATGTCAAGGTGTTTAAGCTAAAGTTGCAATAGGACTTCTTACAAAATAAAATCACTCAATTAAGACAGAAAAATTAAATATGCGACTATTATGAACAAATTTAATCGGTCTTTATAAGTTTTAGCTGAAAAAAATATTTCGTTTACTTAGCACAGTCTACCATTTAAGATCACTGGCGACTTTTTCCTGTTTCGTTTGAAATATGATCATGCTAATGTATGTATGCAACTTGACTTTTAATATAAAAAACGTACCCGGTGAGAAAAAGGCAGTCCAGTTTTTATCACACAAGAAAGATGAAAAAAGGAAACAGAGAAAAAGTAAATTAAGATAACACATGTGCCACCAAACATAGGGGCCCGCGACAGTCAGACCTACAACACAATGTACGATAAAGGGCAGCAGACGACTTTTGCGGTACACGTTGTATATACATGTAACTATATCATGATTTACTGATTAGTGCTGGTATTTAAGTTTAGATTTTAGTATAAATCAACAGTCACAGCTTATAACTGTACTCTCTTATTTCTTGTATCAGGTCATGATTCCTGTTAAAAAGTAGGACCGTATCAGATATTACCAGCTTATACAAATGTATTTGTTCAAACAAATGAAGTATTTGAAAAGTAGTTTAAAGATAAATGCATGTAAAATGATTTACGGCAACTGACACAAGCCCCTAAACACAAGCTTTAATGGTCATGCAGTCCCCTAGGCCTCACTGATAACTTGTCCTTGAATGATAACTACTGAGTCGTAGAACTAGTACATTTGCATTTTTTGTGAATTTAAGGGTGATTTAACCTTCACAAAAGCACCCAGCACACATAATGTATGTACTGAAATGAAACACCTTCAGTCGCTAAAGTATTAAATATCGGAAGTGTTTTATTGAACCTAATATAACTGGTTTTACCTCTGTCGTATATCAGTTCACAAAATTATTTAGTGTACAACAAAAAAAAACAGAATAGCTAACAATTTTCAGACTACATAGCTGCTGACTGACCGTGGTCTTCACAGGAGAGAAATATCAGCAGGATAAAATCCCTAAATCTTGTTGTCATTGATCAGTCATGCGGGACACCTGAAATTATGCAGCCACCTGGCTTAAGCAACCAATCTTGGTGTAACCCAATTAACCATTCTCCTATTGAAATACTTGGATTGATCGCTGAACGGCAAAATATCATATGTAAATGGACATTTTGATACATCTGGCTGCCAAATGTTTGACGGTATATTATAAAATACACTAGCCTGAAAGATGATCTTCGTATGAAATACTTTAGCCGCATTTTCTTCATATATTGACAAATAAACATGATGAATGATATACAATGTATTACTTTGCTATATGTTTATAACTGTCTTAAAATTCACTCAAAGGGTCACAGTTTAAGACAGTGTCCTAGTAAATCATTCCATTTATAAATTTTATAGCAATAATAGTAAAAATTGAGTACCCACCTGATATTTTTCTATTTAACTCCTGTTAGAACGCTACAGATGTATGCACACACTTTTTCTACAACTGTATATTAAGCGCATGCATGCACAGTTTATATGCATTATCGACAGATTATAATAACATGTCTTAACATACGAGAAGTCCGGACCAACCGCGTTATCTACTATAGATAAATAATTTGATGTGGGTCAGACTAGGCCAAAACGTACCCGTAACCTGTAAATGTTATAAATGTTTTTTCGCATTTTCACTACAAAATTGCAGCAAGTGCCATTTTAAATGATGATTAAAAGACAGTGTTGTAGGGTATATGCTGGGGGTATTTTGTCATTATTGTCCTACACGTAAATGTCATTAAAAAGGTTTCTCCACAAGGTCAATGTAGAAGGTTGTGTCAATAGCTTCACGTACATGTATGTCATATATTGCTATATAAAGTGATGATTTTTTGGGGTAAAATGTTACTGTTTGATTATGAATTTCGGTTAGTAGTTTATGCGCACAATTTGAACCAAACGACATGGAAATGTTGACGTCACGCCCTATATACATAAAATGCCCTGAAAAACGCTATTTCTGTAACATTCTTTTTGTCGAACGTTGGAAGCTTCGAAAACTAATTACATACCATGACAAAAGTGTGTTACATGAGCAAAATTGAAGCCATCTACGTTATTAGACCGAGGAAAATGTTTTGAAAGATACATGATAACCAAGTAATTACTAAACCGACCTTACCGTACGTCATATCAAAGTTCTTAAACAAGAACATGAAGTTTGGGTCGCATTATAGTACACAATTAACCTTGAACGTAAAACATATATATTCGACGTTTAATTCATTGGAATACGTTCGATTTATTTCCGGACAACTTCTGTCGTTTCCGGACATATTGTGTCGTTTCCATGTAAAATGTGTCGTTTCCACTTGTGTCGTTTCCATGCAGTACGTTTTCAGGCAACTTGTGTCGTTTCCAGGCAACTAGTGTCTAATGAGACAATCGCACTTGCCATTATCCGCCAGAATCGTGATGACAGACTGTCATGATCCGCTGTCTGGTTCGAACCCGGGACTTTTAGGTTAAGATGTCGACTTTCGAATTTTCACTTTTATGTACATGTATATTTACTTCGTTTACATAAGAAAGTAATAAGTAAAGGTATTATAAAATTATGATAACCTTATGAAATGTTTTGTGACCCAGTTACTATATAGATCTACATTACTTTGATTTATGCAAGAGAGTTCAGTTTATGTTGCAAGTCAAAAAGATAGCCTATCTGTGACGAATTTCAGCGTAACCATCCTAAATATCAGTATCAACTTGTCTTCATCGAGATAATGTCTCTTCTGTAAGCCGTTTCAACACGTCTATTAAAATCTAAAATGTCTCAGGGGCTATCAGTGTCAAACTAGGGTTGACGGTAATTTTAAGTCCAAACGAATTCGTCGAATTCAATTTTTTTTTCTTCAATTTCTATATTTCGCACATGAGACACGGCCAGTCTTCAAGACGCGACAGTCTTTGAAGCCAAACTCTCGAGACAATGTTAGCACACTGGTGGAAGTTACGTAGTTGGAACTAACCCAATGAATAGAAGTTTTAAACATTCGCTGTGACTAAATGACATACAGTTGACCAAGATGGTGTGCCCGAATCCAACTTACGTTCCTCCCGAACGGCTTGACATAGCTGTAATGTTCTTGGGCTTTCTTTCTATCTCCCTGAAATGACGTTTGACAAGGTTACGGTTCCTTGTGATTGTAATTTATGACGAAGAAAAAAAAGCATATTTACCTAGAATTGCTTGAAATTTAGTTTAGCTTTTTCACCTACTTCCATTCACCAAAGAATTGCAAATTCAAAATTAAAAACTTGTTAAGCTGAGCTGCATCATTTTTGCCGGCATTATTCCTCAAACGGATCTGTTTTTGTAGCGAATTGCTTTTACTCTTTACACTCCATGGACAATCAACACATTTATACTCATAATTTCTTCACATTAATCTTAGGTGAAATAGTCCGATCTGGCAAAAAAATCAAACCTACAAGAGATCTAACAATCTGTGTAAAGTACGACTGATGAGAACGGAGATGCTAGAGTGTAAAATGTTTGGATAATGACAGGTTTTTTTTATAAACAAATGACGTTAACTTCAGTAATTGAGTCTAAACAATAACAATATAAAATACATATATGCCATTTTTTTTAATTGTAGGACAGTAACTCTTTTCAGTTGGATCCGATTTGGCCAAAACCTTAAACTCACCAAGATCTTGTAGCCATAGAGATATCATTGAGGTTTGGTTATGACCGTCCAATATTTTTTCTGCCAAAGTGTTAAAAGTACACATCAAGCAAGTTCGACTCTGATGAGACCAAACAACTACAACGCAAAGTTGAATCATAATAAGCAACATAAACCAAAAGACAGTAAAGATTATTCAAGAGGACCAAGAGCTCACCTGAATATACTTACCCAAGGAAGTCACATGTTGCTAAAGGGAGTCAGTAATTGCTTAGGAAGTCATTGGTTGCTAGGGAAATTCACTGGTTGCTTAAGAAGTCACTGGCCGGTAAAGGTCCCCAGCTGCCAGGGGCAGTCAATGTTTGTTAAGGAAGTCAGAGGTGACAAAAGGATGCAAAAGGTTGCTTAGGAAGTCAGTGGTTGCTAGGAGAACTCACGGGTTGCTAAGGCAGTCAATGGTTACTGGTTCCTAGGGAAAGTCAGTAGTTACTAAGGAAGTCACTGGTTGCTTAAGGACTCACTTGTTGACAATGAAGTCACGGGTTGTAAAGGAAGTCATTTGTTACTAGGGATGTCACTGGTTGCTAAGGAAGTCACTGGTTGCTAATAAAGTCATTAGTTGTGAAGGAAATAAGAGGTTGTTAATAAAATTTCTGGTCACTTATCCTAGCTAGTGGTTGCCAAGGAAATCACTGGTTGCAAAGGAAGTCAGTGGCTGCTCATTAAGTCGCTGGTTGCTACAGGAACGCATGGGAAGCTAGTTTTTTCCTATAACTCTATAGTTAGACAAGGAACCCCGAAGGGTGTGGTCAATTTTGACCGAAGTGGCATCATTTGAACAAACTAGGTACAGGTCCACTAGATATACTAAATATTTAAGCTCTAGTTAGGCTTGTGGTTATGTAGAAGATTTTTCCGATACCAAGTGACCACCAAGGCAGGGTCAATTTTAACGCTGGGGCATGATTTGAACAAACTAAGTAGAGTCTATATGAAAACCATTGACCCTTGGGTGAAGTCAGTGTTACAGTGGGTCACGATTTGAACAGTCTTTATAGAGGTCCACAAGACAATGCTACATGCCAAATAGCTAAGATCTAAGCTTTGTGGTTTCAGAGAGGAAGATTTTTAAAGTTTTTCATTTTTATTGCAATAGCAACCAGTGTTCTTCTTTGCCTAAGCTCTAGACCTTGTGAGATTTTAAAAAGTTTATATAATTTTTTATGTTCGCCTGTCAAAACATAAGTTTGTCCTGTCAAAACATATGTAGAATAGGTCACCCCCCCCCCCCCTCGGAACGGTCAATTTTGGGTCTGATTTGGACAAACATGGTTGAGGTTCACTAGACAATGCTACTACTGAATATCTAAGACCTTGTTGTTTTGGGGAAGATATTTTAAGTTTTCCTATATAAATCTGTTTGGTGTGGTCAATTCTGACCCCAAGGGCATGATTTTTTGGTAGAGGTTCACTAGAGAATGCTACACACCAAATATCTAAGCTCAAGGGATTGTTGTTCTGGAGAAGAAGCATATGTAAAATCAACAGACCTTGCCGAAACTACTTAATTTGAACAATCTTTGACGAGGGTCACCTAAGGAACATTCATATGAAGTTTGGTTGAAATAGGTCAAGCAGTTTTTCACAAGATGATGTCAAGCAGTTTTTCACTAGATGATCTGAGTGGCTGCAATAGCTATGATCACTCCATCATCTAGACTACTTAAGATTCATGAAGATATGAAAAATAATTATAACTTTCAGTGATAACAAGACTTGTTCATGGTTGGACCTACTTTTTGCAACAATCAATTTTGACCAGGAATTTATAAAGCACAAAATTCTGTTACTGATTTGACCTGGTTTTCCTCTGTTAAACCTAATTTTGACTTTATGAAGGCAAGGACAATTATGAAATAATCCACGAAAATATAATAGAAGATGTGACTGGGATATACACAAAGTTTTTTTAATGATTTGACCTAGTAACAGATTTAAGGCTAAAGACGGCCACCCAATTTTGAAGCAAATTAGATCTTATAAAACATAACCTTCTGGTTAAATTTCAATAGGACTCAGTCAAAGATGTATGTATCCATTATCAAATTAAATTAACAACACTTCAATCAACTGACCACAATACTTGAGCAGTCATAACCGTAACTGGTACTGAAAAACATTTCTACCATGTTAAAGGCTCTAAGGCCTACACTTGTCAACGTTATTGATTGTGAAAGATTTTGTCTGCTGCCAGAGACCTAAAGAATGAGATGTGCTGAGCAGTAAAATCCACTACCAACAGTTTTACTGCTTTGGTTTTATTCTCAGAGATGAGCAATTACACAATTGTTTTATGTCTTAATGGACTACAGTATGCATGATTCCTCTCAACAAAAGCTTTCAGTAATATTTATTAAAATATATATTTTACTAATATGTATAATGCATAAACAAATCTAAAATCAAAACCCTCTAACATAAATCAACAGTTTATATGACTGTAACAAGGAGATGTATAAGCAATTTGTTTAATATGTATATGTATATATGTAAGAACAGCACTGAAATAGATAGTTGTGAACAACAAGTTCTTATTTATCAGTAATGCTTTGTTTAGTAACACTATTTTGATTATACATACAGGTTTTCAAGTCTGTATACATGAGTTTCTACCATTCTCCACTTTGAACACTCTCCATAATGCATTAAAAACCCATGATCACTCCAGAAGTAAAAATTACTCATAGCATTTACATTACATGCCTTGTGCTATCAGCAGATAGTGGCATGTCTTTTTAAGGCACAGGGATGTCATTTTGGCAATTAACATTTAAAGCGCTCAGTATGGTATGGAATGTATATCAGAAAATAATGTCTTCAATAAAAATTAATCTAATATTAAATCGATATTTGAAGAAAATGTAAATTGCTCAAATTCATATGTAGATTTGACGTTCCTTAGTAATGATACAGCTGATTTCTATTTACTTTTCAACCATGTTGACATATGCCTGTTTTCATATTCATGGTGTTTCCTAATGATGGAGTGTTGTCAGAAAATGTTTCTTATGTTTTTGCAATATTTTTATAAACAAGAGACATGTTGACATGGTCAATCGCGGATCCCCCTGCCAAGGCAAAGTTTTAGTATGAAAGGGCCTTAAATCCTATGAAAAATCATTGAACCAGAATATGTTGGTAATATACACACCTCCTCTTGATAGTGAAACTTCCCCTGCAGATTTGTTGAATTCCAGCAAAAGGTTGCTGAGAAATAGCCAGGACATGTAGGAATATGAAACAGTGATCAAGGGCCTGTAATTCCATGTAAAATAATTGAATTGCAACACGCTGCAAATATGCGCATCTCTTATTGCTAATCAAGAAATCTATGAATGTTCCTTGAATTGAAGCCAGTGGTTGTTGAGAAATAGCGCGGAAAAACATTATATGAAAAAACAATCAAAGGGCAATAACTCTGTGATAAATCATTGAACTGGAATGTGACGGTAATATGCACATCTCACTTTGATAGTAAAGCAGGCAATGAATTAAAGTCAGTGGTTCCTCAGATAAGATAAGAATGTGGGACAGACAGATGCACGGATGGATGGTGATCATTAACCTATCCCCTCGTAAATAAAAATATTGTGCTACAATTATAACATGTACTTTTGATTTAATAAGCAAGGTGAGGAATGTTTTTTGTAATAATAACTGTTGATTTTGTTGGCAAGACAGCTTACCCAATACATTGTAATACAAGTGCTACAAGTGCTACAAGTGATACTGGACTTTAAGTTTAATAATGTTTTGAGCCCAGATGATATAACTGATTCCTCATAGTTTTCACAGCAAATTGTGTCCGAGACATTATCAGACCTTGAAAAATATTTATCAGTTACATTCTAAACATCTATGGGAAGTAAATTTATGAACATATACAAAAGTGTTTCATCATCTTCATGGAATCATGGTCTTTATCAAAACGTGTTTCTATTGTTGCATCAGAGTTTACATTCCATAAGACCGTAGCTTCAGCACTCTAACCAAATCATACTGATATCAAATAAACAAGTGACAGGAAATTGTCACAAAACCAGGTTTTCATTTTCGAGTCTTCTGGCCGAGTGCAAATGTATTCTTCTATATATAACATATGTGGAAAAAAAGCAAAGGGCCATAATTCAGGCAAAAATTATGAAAAAAAAACAACAAAACTTGCTCTGTGTGGGGTTTGAACCGCTGGTCTCATGGGAAATTTTGTCATCTTACTGTAACAGAATACTCCAAAGTAAACAGGACTGGTAATCTATTCTAAAAATAGACAGTAATAACAGAGTATTCTCCCTTTTATAATAACAGAGTATTCTCCCTTTTATATATACTTAAATAAGGAAACACAAAATTGCTAACGGACGGACGGACG
>JAUMHA010250148.1:0-15299 GCA_032359765.1 Saxidomus gigantea | reverse complement strand
CGCTCGAATTTTGTTAATATTCTTCGAGATGATTTCTTGTTCAACTTTATGTGCTTATTCTTCATTTTCAAATCCTTTCAAATTTGGTTTACCGGTATTCATTGCTTCTTTTAAAAAAAGTAATCTTTTTTGATCGGTTTGTTCTTTTTAAATTTATTTCGACATGAGGGTTAATTTTCCACGGGACACCTTAATGGAGATTTTCTCAGAGGAGAAATGATAGACACTGCTCGTTCAGGTTTGTTCAAACGAAATCCACTTAGTGGTAAACAGATTTAGTTCAACTAGATGCATGATCGTGTCACACAGTACTTGTACTTGATTCAATTAAGAGATCACCTTTAGTTATTACATGTAGTTTGGTGTGTGCTTTATATGATTATCGTAATATACGAGTAAGTCATATTTCAATGTGTGAACTGTTTTCATACAAATGTTATTTCTAAACAAAATATTTAAATAAAAACATGGCATAAATTTCTAACTTATCAAGAAAGGACAAACACACTGATTAAAGGATACAACATATATTACGTAACAGTCTAAAACTGAAGTATTTAATCACGTGCATGCAAAATACAAAATACTTCTATGACCAATAAAATGCCCAACTTGCAAGTGTAAAATACTTTTTTTGCATATCTAGCACCAATAATTACTACATAGACAGACAGCAGACGACATGAATAGTTCAACAGGTGTATTCTTAGAGATCATCTATAATTGTTAAAGTATCGGAATTTCAATGTAGTGTCAGCTTAAGCGATAAAAGATATAACCTCACATAGCTTAGTCGTTAAGTGATATAGTTTGATAAATGTTATTTAAGTTCAATGCTTGACATATTACGCAACTAAAGACGTGGTACATGTACGACAAAATTTAGAACATAAAACAGAAGATTTATCAATTATTTCATTAATCAAGAATCATCTTTTCAAAACATATTGCCTTTAACCAAGAGTAGCTGTTACTGTTAACTTCCCTGGTTTATGTTCTATTGACAGAATTGAAAAAAGTGACGTTTTGGCTTACCTTAAGCGTTCGGATATAGGATATAATATACATTTTACACAACAAGGGGCATGGTAGGAGACAATATAGAACATAAAACAGAATAGGTTACCCCGTACCTACCAAACCATAACAAATGCTCATAAAATTATTACAAGTAAAATGCTTGCCTAAATGAGAAAATTAATGAAATACAATAAATGGGCGGGGTGCAATGGGTTACATCTTGCTGTAAGCCACGTTCATAATTCAAGTGCAGGAAGGGTTTTATTAGATCAAGCGGTTGTCCATTCTTTAACGATAGCTTTGGTCAGGCCCTATCTTAACATAGGAACCATATTACACAGCTTTGGTTTAACGTTTTGAAATATTTTACAAGCGACATGTTATTTCAGATTTCGTTAAAGAATGATTACAATGAAACTTGAGAAATTGCGGAATTCACATGATATGGATATATTACAAGTTCAGATCTCTCCTCGATTAAAAAAAACAGAAACACTTACTTGAAGAAATTTTGAGTATATTTAATCGATCCCTTTGACAAAATGGGTCAGTGATTTAAAGGCTATATTCTACAAACTTTTAATGTCATCTCCATCAAAATGATAAACAAATTCAATATTTTATACATGTATCATGCTTGCCTCGTATTTACTTCTCAGCAAATTACACACAGAAATACGTACTCAGCATATTTGTTCTCTGTTTTTACAGATACTGCACATCTTTCGCCTTTTTGCTGTTTTGCTTCTGAAGAGCGTGTGATTTGCTGAGTATTCATTTGTACAAGATGAACATTTGCGAATACATGTACTGACACTAAACGTTTTATTTTCATGATGTGCAATTCATACTTGTATTCAGAGAGATGTGTGACACAAAAAACCCAGATGCACAATTATACACTTACATATACAGAACAGTTTACCGAAAGCAACCGTGAAATAAATGTTTGATTTAACTCTGGTGGAAAATGTCGCTTGACTTGTTGTGCACGACCGTGTCGTTGAGTAAAACACAATATGATTATAACCAGTGTGTGTTATTGAGCTGAATGGAGAAACGCAAAGGAATCGATTAAGTCCCAATGCCTAACAACCGTCCACCCTCAAGACAGTTTTAGTGTCCACACCCATCACATACACAATTGGTCAGCTACATCGAGAAACTAATCAGAAATGTAACTGTTACATTCGTACGGTATATGTACATACTTGTTACAGCATTCCAATTATGAAAATATCGTAGAACTTTATTATAAATATTTCTACTAGCAACTGTCGAGAAAACGAATTAAAAGTTTCATCTTCACTTCATCTGAAAGTCATGTACCAATAGCAGTGTCAGAACTAAGTGTACAAGGATCATCGACAAACGAAACTAAGCAAATCTAAAGGATATTGAAGAGACAATAACCAACTTTCGACTCAGAGGATAATTAGAATTTCGCATGTAAATCCTATATGCTACACTGGAACAAATTCATATCGTGGGATTTAACAGCACATTAATGTCTTGTGGCAATACATAAAAAAAACACCGAACATATCAAATGGCACGGTGATAAGATTGAGTAAGAATGCGATATGTACTATGAGGGGTAAACATTTTTTTTCATTTGGATCACACGCCATTAGAGTCCTGCCTTAGTATATACAGAGAAAAGCTGATAGCGCTACTAAGTTTTATTGATATCAAGAATACCTGTTGAGAAATAAATAACACTTTTACCTTATATAATATATGAATATAATATTGAAATTTCCGTTTAATTGAACAGGCTTTATCCCACTTTCTATTCTTCGAGAAATGTCGGTATTCCATGATCTGACTCTATAATGTATCTGTGAACAGATTTATAATAAGTGGAAAGTTATCATGCTCGGAAAAGTCATCTTAAATGTTATCATTAAGGCAATTTTATAGTTTCAAAGATCTAGTTAGGATTTCACATCTCTTTGTTTTATGGATCAATGCTTGTGAATACCAAATTAGGAAATAATATCAGAAATAAAAGATAAGAATGTCTTATAGCTGCATACCTTTATCAAAATGTCTAACAGTGTTTGTGTTTTAAAATGGACCAATTCTTGTGAATACCGAATTAGGAAATAATGTTAGATATAAAATATAAGAATGTCTTATACATGTAGCTGCATACCCTTATCAAAATGTCTAACAGTATTTGTGTTTTAAACAGTATTTTACTTTCATAACCTTCCAAAAAAACAATTATTACTGGTTCTCATCGAAAACATCCCACCAACCAAGGTATGGTTACATTGCGACAGAAAGTGTATGTAAAAGTCTCATTTAAAGTCCTGGTATAGTCTTCCGAGATTTTCATGTTCTTAATCAATTTTTCAAGATGTATGCTTAAGTTTCCTGCAGCAGATATTGCCCGAAATTTCACCTGCCCGTAGACAGTCAACCCCATTCAAACCTATTAGATGTAAACATGGGTAACACAAATAGGAATGAATTATCTGCAAAATTATAAACTGATTTATTATTATATTACTAAATGTTGACAGATGCCTTTGTAAGGTCTGCACTGTAGTGGAACTGTTTCCTACAACTTTATACGAATGCAGTATTCCTTTTCGAAACATGTAAATTTCTATTTTTCCACCTTTTCACATCTGTAAAGCATTGGCATTTGTCATCTAATGGGTGAATCCTGCTGATTAAAATTCTAGATAAAAGTCATGCTTTCAGTATGAAAGTGTGGCAATCGTCTCTAATGGGAGGAATGGTAGTAATAGTAGACATAGTGAGAAGATTAGCAATCATAACAATAACCAACATTACAATTCTAGTAAAAATAACAACCATGCCAACAGTAGTATCCAAATGTGTCGTGATGCAAATCGTCAGAAAAACAAAGAGACAAGTGACGACAGTCGGTTTGATAGAAGTCGTGGTAATGAACAGCAGAGTGGAAGTCGATGTTACTCAGACAATAGATTTGATCTTAACAGAAACTCTGGTTTTTATAATCAAGACAGATATAGGGGTAATGGAAATAGAAACTATAATAAATAGGTAAACTTAGGGTTTTGGAAAGTTAATGGGTTTATGACAATACTTTAACTGATAATTGTTATTTAAGAACTGAATGTTTAATTAATAGTATCTTGATTTAGATATTCTGGCAGTTGTAGAAACGCACTTGAAAAATGATTGTAAACTGAATGTTGATGAGTATGTATTTTGTGGTAATAACACATAAGAGCTACGTAGATATGCTAGAAATGAGTTAGGTGGAGTATGCCTACGTGTAAAACAGTCAATGTTAGAACATTTTTAATGTCAGTATTTTAGATGATGTCAATGAAAGTATCTTATATTAAATCTTTATATGACAATACAAGTTTTAGTACATGCGTTTTATATTTACCTCCAATTGGGTCTTCTCGCTATATTAACTTAATGCAAACGATTTCTTTGATAAATTATTTACAGATATTTTCGAGTACCAAATATTAGGACCGCTTTGTATTTGCAGTGATCTCAATTCAAGAATAGCAGACCTACCATGTTTTTGAAGTTGCTGATTTTCTACCAGAACGAAATTTAGTAGATTTTACAAAAAATGCATATTGTGAAGTTTTTTGTTATTTTCTAGTTGATAGTATTTAAACGGCAGGACTGATAAAAATAATGATTATACTTGTATCTCAAGCAACGGTCTTTCTGTGGTAGACTATATTGCTGTACGCAATGAAAATATTGACATTGTTGGTTAAACGAGTGACTGAATTAGTTAGGTCAGGGACAGATAACAGAAGTATGCCGGATCATTCCGCTTTGATATGTCATTTTTCTTGTAAAAAAACTCTGTCCTTAAACAAAGATAGTAGCAGGACTCAAAATATACTACTTGATTTCTGTAATAATGATATATTTTACACAGAGTTTATGCAGAAATTTGATATATTTCAAACTAATATAAATGAACAATATTTTGATGATAATGTTTTTGAAACATTATGTGAAGAAAAAAAGAAAAAGTCAAAGAAAACAAGATTGCCAAGTAAAATTTATGTGCTAAAGTTTAGCCGTAATGATGAAAAAAGAAAACTACGAAAGGAATGGTGGAATATAGAGTTGCAGGGTCTGTGAAATTTAATGTGTGTGACAGAATGTAACTGGGTAAAATGTAAATCAGCTGCAAAAGCACGTCTTAAGCATATTTTAGTGGAAAACAGGAAAACTTTTGTAAAATCTTAAAAAAAGCAAAGCGTCGTTATTGGTTAGAATTACAAGACAAAATGATAGATGTAGCTCGATAAAACAAGGTAGATTTTTGGAAAACAATTGATAGGCTAAGTGTTACAGATAACTGAAAATAGAGTTGTGTACCTTTTGAAGTTGAAGAGGAAAATGGTAATTTAACTAGTAATGCTGAAAAGTATTTTGTAAATGGAAAACATAATTTAGTAAACTTTTGAATGCTGATTCTCAACTAAATTCATATAGTCAGGTTTCACAAGATCATTTTAATAATTTTGGTAGAGAAGATATCCATAGTGAACGGCATTATGTTCAGTTGTCGTTGTCAGATGTAAAGAAGGTTGTTTTTAATGTTAAAAAGAACAGAGCTATGGGATACGATGAATTACCAGTGGATGAATTAAAAAATGACCATGTAATATACTGTCTACACGAGTTGTTTAATTATAAATACAATCAAGGAAAATTCAAAAGAGTTGGGGCAAAAGTATATTAAACCCAATTCCCAAGAGTTCTACTAGTAACATTTATGACCCTTTGTCCTACATAGGTATTACCATTACACCTATTTTATACAAACTTTATTGTTCCTTGCTTAACGAGAAACTTACAACATGCATTGAATCAGAAAATGTTCTGTTTGAAGGTCAAAGTGGATTCAGAAAGACTAAAATGCGCTAAATGCGTCAATTATTTTTCCTTTGAAAATTATCGCCCCTACAGGGTTCGTTCCACAACTTCTCATATTTTTGGCAAAACTTATTAGATATTTTTATTTTTTCAGATGGATAAATGATTCGACAATGCATGTATGAAAGTTAGATTGTTTCGTCATCTACATAAACAGAGATATATCGAAAATAACACGAAAATTGAAGAAAATACACCTCCCCGCTAGGTGGCGCTTTTAATTAAGCTTCCATTGAAATATCACTTCAGCGTATTTTTTCTACAAAAGTCGATTAACCACTGGATTGTCATGCAAAATATTTTAAATCTGTGTTAACTTTAAAAAAAATGACCCAATTTTTGGGGGAGACCCGCAAGCTACCTTAAGAGCGCAACAATATTAAAAGTAAGGATAAAGTGTTAAACATTTGGTTTTAACCGTTGATAGAATAATGAGATATTTTGCTTATAAATAAACCATAAATTGAACACATGTGTACGAAGGACCGTTTTAAGAAACCCAATGCTAAAAAGTGGATAAAGAAGCAAATAAATTGGAAATGTTAGAAAATTAATCGTTTTTATGAGAGCTAAGACAGTAGTGACAAATGAAAGGTAAAGGAAAGTTAAACAATAACTTTAGAGATGCTCGAAAGATAAATGATTGCCTTCATATGTGCTCAAAACCCTCTAATTTGGGTTCGAAACCAGCAATTGCATTTCGTATTCATATACCTGTAATGTTAACGTTCCTGTATTTAACTTGGCTTCGTGGCACAAGTGGCTTTAATTTGGATTTAACGAGCTCAATTGAATTTGATGGACCTAACAATGGCAGTTATTATGGCTACACTGTTGCGATGATGAACGACAAAGGACGGGGCATATGGTGGGTACCTACTACATATTCCTTACATATAATATGTAACGGTAAAACAGATGTACTATAAAAAAAACGCTCATATTCGTTCCTTCTAAATACATAGACCATTCCCAATTAAGAAACTTGCAACTTCGTTAGAATAGAATAAATTAACAAGAATTTTCTTTAAAAGAGATGGTCGGTGCAATTTTGAGTATATACAATCGATTGGTGGCTAGACTGTATAGTAAACAATCATGTCATGTTTATTTCATACAGTCAGAAGGCGCTAAATGTCAGAGGGTGAGAAAAAGGGCGCACCCTGGGGCCCTTTGCATACTGGGTAGTAAGAGTAAATGCTCTCCACACTGAGCTAACCTGCCGCTTACACATTGTCTCCCTAATTGTGATTAAGTCCGTACCGTGACATGTGCATCAGGAAAACAAACTTAATCCTGGGTGTTCTTATCATGTATGATACTCGAAATATTGACCGCTATTCCTATTCACTGGTCGAGAAACCATAACTACTCTACACTTACAATTAACATTAGTTTGACGGTAGCAACATATTATATTGATAGATAACTTTTTACGTACTAAAATTATAAAACCATTCAAAAAAACTGAACACGCAAGAGCATTTTATTCATCAGGTATTATCCAATTACTCGTAAAAGGTGCCTTACAGAGTACATTTCTCAATTCAACATTCTACTTGTTATTTCATTAGCGGTTAAAAAGTTACCAACCGCTCAAAATCGTGCTAAATACGGCTGTGCAGAAAAAGTGACTATGATAAAACAACGACTTTATGTTTAAGAAATAATATGTTATCGTAGAATAACCCGAAATTGGAGTTCCAATGCGTAAGAATATATCACGAAAGCCGTAGGCCTGAGTGATATATCAATTCGCCCAAGAACGACAAACTAGGGTTATTCTACGATAAACAAAACTTGGATACTTGTTATTTCGATTCTAACACGACTTAATTGAATCAACATTTTAAAGAAAATGAGAGAACTATTTTCACCGAACGTAAATTACACTTGCGTGCTACGCACCTAGATTTTACCGTTGAAGTTTCCTCCCTCGAACGTCATAAAGACGTTATTTCAACGTGACTTTCATTCATGAAAAATGTATACGCGGTGTTTCAGATTTTTTATCAACATAAACTACAGTCTCATAAGAAAGAAAAAACTTTTATAATTTTCAAGTGAATGTTACAGGAATTTCATTTTTAGAAATGGTTCGAATTTTTAGGGAACGCAATTAATTATAACAGTTGTAGTTACGAAAACTACTGGTAACGAGTATTCATGTAGTCTAGAATCGAGAGTTGATTTCGAAAAGAAAAGGTGCTTTTGTGGTGTCACAAGAAAGAGTGTCACATTTAAGGAATGTTTATTATTATGATCTTTTCACAATTCAGAGTACAGATATGCTTTCATAGGAAAAAGTGTTGCGGTTTTTTTTCAAAACAAAAAATGGCGAACATTAGCTGAATTTCCTCTTAGATAAATGACGTCAAATCTCTCTTGATGAATGACGTCACTGTCTAAACAAAACCAGTAGAATCAGTCAGTGTGTAAATGGAATTGTAACATTAATCAAGTTAACTGGACGTATGTCGTCCATCCCCCCGATTTCCCTCTGGTCGAGACAACCCAGTCTTCCACAGTAGGCCATGTAAGATCCTCTAAATGTCGGATAAATTGAACAGCCAAAACACGATGCGCGCACAGCGTCGTTCAAGGTCGGTTTATTGCAGAATAACCCAAAATTGTGTTAGTCGGAGTAAAAATACTGAAGGGATAGGTACTATTCTGGCAAGCATATCCATTAAAACATATCTCCTCTTATATAACTGTGTCTATTGTACACATGTATACGTATATAGGTGATGGAAATTCAATGAAACACTTGACTTTATCATTAAAGTACTTCAGCTGAATAACAGTCATAAATACTATTTAAGATAACAATGCCTTACAGCTTCCGTTTGAAATACAAAATGAAACGACTTCCGTACCGGCAATTATCTTCGCTACTTCGCTACTTCCCTTTACATGACTGCAACAAGCTTTAAATTATTTATCATGCTAAGGCTATATCTATGACACATCATGTGATTTGTACGGTTTGTCTACTTCCCGATCAGAAGTAATCTGCAAGTAAAACTGTAGGAACAACTGCTAAACAAGGCGATATTCTGTGTAAAAGGTCCTTTACCCTAGTTAAAACAATTTGAATTTATTATCTTCTCATTACGACTGCTTTTCTAATTGCTACAGCTAATTGGGTTCAACAAACCACTCCAGTTAAGTATTACAATGATACCAAATAAAATAATTAACAAAGCAGATTACATTTCAAGTGACATTATGCGCATTTTTTTCAAGTAAAAATCCAGCTGAATATGATGTGTGTACACAAGTGTAGAGGAAATAATAACTTTTTACCCAATACACCAAACTCTTCCCGCTACCAGTATGAAAAAATAACTTTCAAAATATTGATTTTCTTATTTGACTGGGAGAGTCAATTTAAGAAAAGAACAACTGCATGCAGGAGTTGCTTCCCTTCCACTGCCGAAATCTCTACCAACATCAGCAACGACATAATCAACTATCATTTTATCAGTCCGATTTGTTTTATATCTAAAGCACCAAATTCAAATACTAATGCGGCATAATCATTAATTTAACACATTTAAATGAACAGCAACAAAAAATTGCTTTTATTAAACTGTCACCAAAAATACACTATGTGCAGTAAGATGCGCATAATGTCACTTTAATAAAAATACATCATTATTTATATAGTGGAAAAATAAATTTGTAATTCTGCTCATATGCATTTCTTCAAATTAATGTCATAAATATATAATAAACTCATTTGCGACAACTTTACATACAGTCATGTAATTTCAGTCATGTGTTTCATTGACTAAGACAATTCGTACGTGTATAATATGATTTAACCACTTGACTGGTATTTTCCGTTACATTTCATGGACATCTTTAGTAAATACTTGCATCTACAATTAATGTTATAACAAGTAATGACTCAATAATCATCAACATAACTCCTTAAAACGCTGAACAGGAATGCTGAACTGTACATATACACCATAAACAAAGATGTATGGCTGACACATGAGATTCAACGACAAGCTCATCAACATATTGTCATGACTTATCAGACTCAGTTTTCTAGTTCATCTTCTATAAAGTATACATTGCTACAACCGATACAATTGGATTCCCCACAGGCGGTAGAACAAGACAAACCGTGCTTACGACAAGTGCATCTGCGAGAGTCACTGTGTTGTTTGCAGTTGCATCCGATGACTTTTAACAGTCTCTCAGGTGCAACAGGTAGATCACATTTCAGTGGGATGAGCTTTGTCACGTTTTCCCACCAGCCCCATTCCTTTGGCTGCATTATTCTATCAAGCCATGTTTGAACTTGTACCTACACCTTGTAGCTGTGATATTTAGTCGATCCTGAAGTGGGTGGGATAGTCTGTACTTGCACAACAGTTTTGGCTATATTCACACATAGTAAATATGTTCTTCATCTCAGACTATCTAAACCTTCAGTTCTCTTGCCATTGAAAACAATGCACATCATTTGTTCTCCTGCTGTTTCTACTTCTTCGTGAGTGGACTCCTTCAGAAATACATCTGCATTTACCTTGAAATATGGCTTTCTTCCGAACGATTCCTTTACCAATACCGAAAATTATCGTATTGCAAGTGCTTTCACCTAGTACACTCATTCTCTAGGCAATGTCCCAGATCTTCTTTTTCTTCTTACCAGAGTCAGACTTCAATAATATAATCCCTCTGCCCTCCTATGCATGGTTACATAGCAAAACAAGAATGTCTGTGTCCTCCCCAATGTCTTCAGTAGGCATTTTGTCTGAGAGTTCCACTGTTGTTTTTACTATAAGTAGATCCGCATCTTCCGTCGCATTGTGGATATTACAGTTGCAATTTGATAAATTTCTCCCAACATCTTAACGAAGCTCTGTTTGTTTTCAGAATTTGTCAAGAAAGATTATTTTATTGTTTTAAAAGTGTGAGTCTTGCTGATGGATACTTTTGCTCCTAATCTCCCCTTTGTACAACGTTCATGAGTTGTGTCTTTTGTAGATGGTCCATATACCCATCAAATACAAAATGTGCATTTGCATAGTTTGCGTGAACACACTTGCGATAATGACTGCATATAACTCCGAACGAGGCTCCATATTCGAAGGTAAACAACAACGCTTGGACACCGATCTAGTTTCAGACTCCATGACATCATCTTGAATGACGAATGTTTATTTAAACTTTCTGCATAACGCTAGTGTTTATATTTTCCGTAAAGTTTTATGTCAAAGTCCTACTTCGTACGTTTTAGCATTTTTTACCAACCAGAATAAATCTCACATATTTCTAACCCTAACTCCTTCACACAATCGTTTAACCAACGTGTTAACTAATCAAAGCACTGAGAGTAGGTTGCGGGTTCGAGCCACACTGGGGTCACGACCGTACCTCCTCATATGACATCAGTACTGGTTTTTCTAGGAAGCGGACTCGAGAGTGACTCGATAAGCTTCAAACTTCCTTCACAATCGAGCTAAAATAAATTAGTATAAACTAAAGCACTGAAAGTAGAGCTGGAAACCATCCGTGTTTATAAGTGCTATATCAGTTAAGAGAGGCTACCACTAGTCCCAGCATGAGGTAGCTTGCATGTGTACATGACATTACATGTGTGAAAAGTGATGAAGGTAATAGAAGTATGACGTTTAGAAATTGTTTTTCGCCTTTCACACTTCTGTACGGAACGTAGTGCAAATCCAATCAAAAAGCAATTCCCTCAATACTTTCTTCAGGTGTTCTGCAGTCACCTCCTTTTAAAGTTTAACTTCAACCTATCAATAGGGGTTTATGAAAAAATATACAATCACTGTCCAAGAATTGCAAACAAGCCTAAATTAAACAATTTCATTCTTGCGGCAACAGAACACTAACTTCCTTATAAGAAACCATATGGCAATATGTTGTTTAATTATGATGTCTATTTGTTAATGAAAGCAACTTACTGTGTACCTTTTCGATAAATGACTCCATACGAAAACATACACAATTATAATAAACAACTCTAAAAACGAGAGTTTTGCTCTTTGCCACGTTTTTGGAAATGCACCAAATTTTGTACCAAACTACATGTACCTGCAGGATCAGTAAATAAGCATAAACTATTGCTAAATAGTCTTTCCCCATTAACAAAAATGACTTGCCACATACGTATGTCCTCTTGAGCAGAAAACCTGATCTTAACCATGTAATGTAGTTTTGTAATGCCTTTTTATCGCCGTACAAAGGATCTACCCGACTAAACTACTAGAAAAAAAAACCTATTACTGACACAAGCGTTCGGGGTTGGCATTAGTTTTTATTTAATTACCCCTTGTAGTAAATTCCGATAGCTTGTCCTCTGAAAGACGATGCTCCATTTGGTTTAATCTAAAGTAATACCCATAAAAATCATGTGTCTGATTACGAAAAATGTTGTTTTCATCATCTAAGGATACGCCCGCCTAAACTAGCATATCAGAGTAAATTCTAAGAGCATTTGTTAATTGACTGAACTCACTGAATTTTGTGGATAGGACAGCTATTGTATCATGCGTAATTCCACTGGATCTTCATACGGGATAATGCCAATGGGGAGACTTCAGGTTATAGAAAGGTTTCTCCTGAAAAGAGCCTCCAATTCTCGCAAGAACTGAGATAATTTGATATTTTAGACGAAACAATGTATGGGTGCTAAAGAGCAAGTTTGGACTTTCTTGAGCATTTATTTCTCCGTAAAAGTTAATGTAATACAATATTTAAAACAAGAAGCCAATTATATATTAGCTTTTTCATCATAACCTGATGATATCTTTTTCAAAACATGCCACTTACCTGAAGTGTGGCGGTCATGTTGTTCAGATACTGGTATGTTTACCACTTCGTGTGTTGGAGGATCTGACCTGGCTAGTAGGAGCGTGTAATATTGGGTTACCAATTTGTACTTTTTTCAACATAGATATTGGGGTTCGAAACTTAAACACGTTCTACATCGATAGGAATAGACACACCCTTTACAATGTTACCCTGGAATCATTGATGGCTCCCGATTTGGGGAAATCTTCAGCTGAAATCGTCATCGGTCTTATTTGGAAAGGCCATAGAATAGCTGGTTATTCATCAGTCCAAATCATTGCTTTCACCTTTATAGGAAAGAATGAATGTATTGGTATTGTGCACGATGCCTGCATTGACATCGATTGCAGGCAGGAAGCAGTGAAAACCTGCCCATCACCTGCCCATTACTGCTATAAATGTTGATTTTACTCTGTAAAGGGGAACGCGTCGTTATTGATAACCCAGAATTACCAGTACCATGTACATGTATATTATTTTCCTTTGATTGAACGTTTGTGTTAGCGTGGAATTCCACTTGTGGAAGCCTGAATTTTTCTTCATAATTACTTAATTTTTGTTTGTTCACGAGTTGCTCTACTTTAGAATCAGGTCTGTCCGCAGCATTAATGTTGTTGTCATTAGCCCGCTAGAACTCGCTTCCCTCTGTTTTCGAACTGGGATGTTTATTTCGAAAGATGATGTTCTTATCACTAAAGGGGTGTCAGTCAGCCTGTGATAAAGCAGCATGGCTCACGGAGAAGGTTTAAGAATCACATACATTTTTGTGATTGTCCGTGATCAACTTGCCTCACAGGATGTTTAGTTGTACTTCACAAAAGCCAGATGATGGACAGACTGTCAAAACTCGCAAACAGGTTCAGGTTGATCCCATCCGCACGGAAGATAGGTGTCTGTGCCACAAATATCCGTCCGTGTCTGTTTGCTGGACTCCAGAGGAGTGCTTCAAAATGTTTCCTCTCATAGTCTTCAGCCAATAAGTGGCGAGGATAACCCTTGTAACTAACAAGCGGTAAACTGTTTGACATTAAGATCGTTGACAGGCATTGCACCGAAGTCATCAAGAGCACTAGCAATCGTCAAAACATCATTATTAGAATCCAAACTCGCCACTAGACTGGAGAATGACAGCATAGGGTGAAGGCTCATACATAAAATAAGTTTCAGTTTCAGCGGAATTGTTACAGGCAGGCAGGCAGGCAGGCAGGCGGCCGACAGAAAAATATATTTGCCATTTTCAATTATTTTGTGTTAAACTTTGTGCAAAAGGTGATGATTTATAATGGTTACTGTAATGTATTTAAGTAAATTTCTTTGTAATACAGAATATGTGTGTTATAAACCTACTTATGACTGTAATATGTGTTACCAACTTAATAATATGAAACAATTTATTATTGATTAATAGCTTAGCTTCATCACTTTCTATGGCATACCACCAAAAAAGCACTACCTACCTACCTACCTACCTAAATCGAATCTTAAATAAATTCGTTCACAAGTTTTGATTGAATTCACACTCTACATCTCGTTTTAAGTCCATCGAAACCCGTACTGCCTCAGACCGTAATTAGTAGGGAAAAAACCCTGATACCCTGTTGCATTATACTCAACCGGTTTAAAAACGCATAAGTGGCAAAATATTTATTTTAAGTGTTATCGTGTTTCAAATTTATTCAAATTTCATACGCAACAAAAACAATATAAAATTGAATTCTTGTAAAGTTTCAATAATTCATCGCAAAAAATGACTACAATGAAATAAAAACAATAGCGTCATTCAAAAAAAAAATGTTCAACAGGGGAAATCTTTGCGTTTCTTAATCGGTTAAGTGTATTTTACAATCGAAAAGCATATATTGAATTTTACTAAATGTTTTATTTGCCTCTAGTTTAACTTTGCTATAGCGAATGATTGAAAAAGAATTATGAAATTAAAATGTAAAATCCATTAAGGGGATTATGACTACTATGTTGTTTTTAGACCAAGGGGATTTTGAGTGTCTCCCTATTTATACAAAATATTAATATGTAACAATTTTTCTTAGATTTCTTAATCTAATTTTCAAATATCAATGTAATTAAATGACTTGAAAGATAATATTTATGTACGTCATTTCTTCACCGGCAATATATCATGTTAATTTTAGTTTTGTAGGAATTATATTTAGGAAATGGATTTTACATTTGAGTGAATCACTGTGTGTCGTTTAGATGCTTTGACCTGAGTGATTAATTACGAAGCATCTGAACGACACACAGTGATAAACTAACCGGTATATCACTCAAAAGTAAACTCTATTTCCATTCTAACACGTTAATTTATCAAACAATTGTTCGAAGAGGTACTATTTGATGCGCCTACACGAAGACGTAGTATTCCGTGTATTCCTTGCATTTCGTTCTTCTTTACTCCTCAAATAAAACGCTATTCGTCTGATTTTTGTTGTTGCTGATATTGCTGGCGATACCGGAAGTGTAGAAAATTTTACTACGATTTGTTTTACATCACGTGA
>JAUMHA010250037.1:1544-15302 GCA_032359765.1 Saxidomus gigantea | reverse complement strand
TTCTTCAATTTCACTTTGCTGTTCAGCTAACTCTTTTTTCCGTTTGTCTTCAAGTCTATCTAGTTTAGCCATCTCTTCTGCAATTTGTATGGCAACAATTTTATCTTGGTAGTTTTCCGGGTGCACATGCTGCACTTTGTCTTCCACATTTGTGTCTATCTCATGAAAAGTCGTGTACATGTCTTCTCCTTCTATACAAATCTTTGGCACTATAATATTCCCATTTTCCCCAGCGTAAAACATTTTATTTTCAGGAAAAGAAGTGTCCAGCTCTTTCTTTGTGTCTACATTTTCCTTTTCGTTTTCAAACACATCATCTGCAACACTTTCCTCTGATTCTGTGTTTTCTTTAAACAAACCTCGACCAGGCATTAAGGGGTTCAATGACTTTCTGTACAATCTACTATCTGATGCCCTTGCCATTCGAAGTCTAGCAACGTCCTTGACCCTTTTAACATCCACAGCACCATATTTTATAAGATTGGAATCAGAACTGTGTTTGTTAACCTGGTTACCATGGTAATCAACTGTCATGCTTATACCATCACTGTCTGATTCGGAATCTATATAGCTGCACTCCTCTTCATAAATACTTGACGCGTCCCCTACTGAGTAACTCTTCAGTGAAGTGACAGATGACCACTGATCGTGTGTATAATTACCTAAAAAATCAGGTTAATCAATAAGCATTTTTATATAGATACAGTAAACTTCATTTATAACAAACTCCTTGGGACCATTTAAATGCGTTCCTTATATCCAAAGTTTGTTAGATCTATATCTTTAAATATTTTAAAATATCGGGCCGAGAAAATTTGTGCCTTATATCCGGATTTTCGCTATATCCGGAGTCGCTATATACAGAGTTTACTGTATATAACATCTTCAGTGAAGAATCTAAACTAAATTTATTTATAGAAAATTAGTATGACATAATATTAGGTTAGAACTGGCTGTAAAAAATGGTATTTCTTACTTCACATAGATCAATGATTCAAATACTGTTATTACAGTAAACTCTGTTTATAACGAACTTGGGACCTTGGGACCACTTAAATTTGTTCCTTATATCTGGAATTTGTTATATTCATATAACATTTTCATGTAAAATAAAGAAAGAAAAAAACTCGGGCAGAGAAAAATGTGTTCCTTATATCTGCACTTTCGTTATATCTGAAGTCATTATATACAGAGATTACTGTATAGAGTTGTCTTAATTAATCTATACTATTTTAATTCAGAGAAAACTCGGGTCTCGTAGCTTTAAAAAAAGAATACTCCTGTCTGTAACTGTAACCTTGGGTGTTATAAAGTGCTGATCCTGATTCTGTTGTACTGCATTGTACTAAATAGGACGATACCATAACCTAACCATGATACATCCTTTGCCCCAAGTAGGATTTGAACTCAGGCTGTTCAGTTTAATTGCTAAAAGGGCAGTTCTCTACCACATCCCCACAAAAGTGAGTTGGTGGGTAAGAAAGAAAATTGTGATATAATTCCCCTGCTACAATACTTCCATGACAACCCTGGATATATCTTATAAACAGCGGTACCTGTGGACAGCATCCCGTTTGGTGAGGAGATCATACTGTAGGCATCCCAGCTATCGCTGCTTGAGGAGACATTACTCATAATGCTGTGTCGGATCTGCTCAAACCTGTTTAGTCCCTTCATCTGGCAATAATCTGGATAGATAGGTAGATAGATAGTTTAACAGAAACCGAAAGTATAAAGTTTTGTCAATATGATAATAGAAGACAAAATATATCTCCATGTCTCATGCTAAGGGCTCTTAGTGCCATCATGAGTGTGCATTTTTTAAGATGCTTAATACATTGTTTTGTTCATTTTGTTACTTCATGCTGATGCAGTGACAAAAGGAATGTTTATAGCACATGTATAAATAAATGTTTTGTGGTTATTTTGCTGTGATCACAAATTTCACATACTGTTTTAATTACACTTAATACCTAGTTTATTTTATTTTTTTTAAATGATTTGTTACATGTATACATAGTAAACGTATATTTTTTTACACTTTCAATTTTGACTTATCTAAGTTTGACCAATATCAAACCAGATAATTTTTTATGGATATCCTTGCAAGAAAGACAACTAAATTAATTAGAAATTTAGAAGTTTGTTTTGATTGCCTAACTTTCTTCCATTACAATGCTTGCTTGATAATGAAGAGAGACACAATGTTTTCATTGGATGACAAATCTACCCAACGAAGTTGACATAAATAATAAACAGCTTAAATATGGCTGGTCCCACACGAATAAACAGGTACTGTTCTCCCTACAGCATTCTGGTTAGTATTAAGCACACATTCTGGCAGAAAATAGCAATCAACAATACATCTAAATACAGCTTCAGAGAAAAACAAACAATTTGAATCAATAGACAAAAAGTAACGTACTATCCAATATTTGCATTTCTTGCTGCTCGATTTCCTTCAGTTCCTGGTACTTTGACTTTAACACAGCCTGCAAATCAATACAATAAACATGTATACACATATTAAATTTCAATTTTCTAATTATACAAGATTTACAGTTTCAAAAATGTTAAATTGTCATGCCAGATTTGAGATTTCCTTGAACAGACTGGTATGTAATAATATATGCACCTGGTGTAACTGAAAAAGTCGTACCAGCAAGCACAGTTATTGTAAAATGTATATATTTTATATACATTGTATTACATGTATATATTACTGAAAAAATAAGACTCTTAATTGTAACAGAACAGAACAGAACAGATACTTTATTAAGACTTGTACATAGTACATCACCCACACTTCCAACTTGCTGTGTTTTACTTAATATATTGTATTGTATTTAATACCAAATTTCATCTGTGCAATTCTATAATTGCTTCGGTTTAAACCAAAAGCAAGAGGGACATAATTGGTCCCAAACTGCTCACCTGAAGTCATATAAAAACATCTGTTCAGAGGCATGATTGATATAGGGTGGTTAAAGACCTGAAGGTGATAAGGAATCTTAATGGTCTGACTCGTGGTTCAAGGTCTGGCCCGGACTATAAACTATCTAAGTCATCGAAGGTGATAAAATTTCTTCAATCCCTAACATATATCAGTAGTTAAAATTTGCCCCACTAGCAATCATATAAACTGGCATCAGTTGTTAGAGTCATTACCTCATCTTTTCTGGACATTTAACAACATCTTCACAATTTTTCTGAGATGAGCTTTGATTGAGACAAATTTTTGATAGAGGTGTTTTTCTTTTAAAAAAGAAAATAAGACTTTGAGAAAAAAAAACACCTTTCAATCTCAACAGACATTTTAAAGTCTAGTACAGTAATCATAATACAATGTAGTTCACCATTATGAATTTTTGCTAAGTACGTGAGCTAACAACTAAAACACAAATATTTCTTTTTATTATATACTTGTTAATGTATAATCCTGTAAATCAGGTAATTTTTGCAAGACAGAAATTTCGTGATTTGTTAGCAGACAGACTTATTTTATTTCCGCAAAAGGAGAATACTTTTTATATTTTAAGTCTATGTTATATGAATCTTTCGTCAGATTTTATTTAGCCAAGACTGGGAAAATCTCAAAAATAGTGAAAATTAAATAAACGCAAATATTACTCGATCTACAGTAAGTCGAGTTGTCTAAAAATCTCACAGTTTTACCTTAAGCTTGAGAAATCTTTCATGAAGCTCTACTTTTCTGCAACAGTCTTCAAATAGCACCACTAGTCTGAAATATTTCAAAATAAATGAAATAGCTGTCCAAAACTGACATAAAAAAATGCGAGCCTGCTTGTATGAAAAGAACATCTGACTTTATGACGTCACTTTGTTTCCAAGTATTTTTAGGTGTTTTGCATCAGAAACTTTAAGGTTCGGACAACCCTGAAAAATCCTGAAAAAAACTAAAGTCAGGTGTTTAGCTGACCAATTGGTATTATGCATTCCTATGCACAATCTGATATTGGGACTGGAATAAAATTTAATAATGAACAATTTAATGCATAAGGATCACCAAGACTATAGCTGCAGCTGTGTTTGTGGAGAGGGGTCCGAGACAGTGCTGGTCACGGAACGATGACTATTATATACACTGCCTTCCTGTACATAATTACATGTAAAACGTTAAATTAAAATGGGTGTCATTTTTTAACCACTAAGAAAAATAAATTCTTAAATATAGTGCTATTTTCACTGGCTGATGAGTAATTTAGGGTGTTGGCAATTTGGTCTTTTTAATGAGCGTTTAATTGAATAAATCTACATCTGAGAGTATGCCACTTTGGGCAATTATGTAAAATTATATAATCATAGTAATTCTGCATATACTGACGTTACATGCAAAGCGTGAATTTTTACCACACCTATTTTAAAAACGATGTAAAACTTTTACATGGTTTATAACTACTTAAATAACTGCTTTTCTATGTTATAATTGAGTGAAACTGCTTCCTTTTTTTTTTTTTTACAATGGCCTTTCAATCCATATTATTATCGTTTTGTGTGCATGGCTTTAAAGAAAAGTATTAAATTATCAATTATATTGTTCAAAAAGATGTACAACTTTCAGATGGTTTATGACAAAATACTAAATACAGTCCAACCTGTGAACAAAGACCACTGTTGGGAAGCTACAAATGTGGTGTTTGTTTGCAGGTGGTCTTTATTCACAGGTGTGTCTACTATATACAAATAGTGCACGGTGATCTACCTGCTGGTCTTTTTCGCAGGGCAGTCTCTATTTGGAGGTGGTCTTTAACACAGGTTTGACTGTAACTGTTTTCTATGTTATGTGTCAAACTGATTTTGTTTACAAACCATTCAATCCATTACAGGCAAACCTGTGAACAAAGAGCACTGTAATTGGGAAGCTACAAAATTAATGTGGTCTTTGTTTGCAGGTGCTTAATTTTTTTTTTCAACAGCAACTGAGCGAGCAGTTTTAACGCAAGAGGTCACTTAAAATCAGAGTTACAACTTGCTCATGTATAAACTGTTTTATGAATACAGTAGAGAAGGATGTGGTCATCTTACAAGTGAATTTTAAAGTGGTGTTTGACCAAATGGTTGTCTGTACATTAAAGGTTGTAAAATCAGTTTGTGGTTTCACACAAGAACATATATACAGCAGGGTGGAGTTGACAAATCAAACAATATGCTGACAAATTATAAAGTAAAACATATAAACATAATCAAAGATAAACTGGATAAGAATCATGCTACTGCATTCAATTTTGATGAAGGGGCTAATGTAAATTGCAAAGTCATAAAGGGGCTAAATATTCTCCTGTGCAAAATTGGGCATAGGGGCTATTTTTTTTCTGAAGATTTTACTGTGTAATGCTATTAAATTTGATATTGCTAAGATCTCATATTTTCTATTCTTTGGTAGCTCCCTGTAGTATGCCTGCTAAAACTGACAATAAACATGAAAATAACATCTCTGTGGCTAAGTTTATTCAAGTTCTTTGCAATGTACATTTTATTTTTCTTTACTGTTTGACATGGAAATAAGGAAATAATCATTTTTATCTCTGCACAATCTGGGAGTGGGCTGAAGTTTCTAGCTTAAAAAAGCATTGAATTGCAGCAAATGCATGGGTCTTACATCACAAATCTACTAAATCCTGGTTCAAAGTATGATGAAAAACGGAACCGATTTGTTTTTAATTAAGTATAGCAGTCTGTATAGAACAGACAGCCGGGAACTGTAGTCTGTATAGAACAGACAACCGGGAACCGTTCTTGAGTGGACTTCAAGCCTTGTTTGTATGGTTATTCAGTGCAGACTGTACACATTTTTTCCCCTTTAAAAAAACCAGCAAAACAATTGAATACTTGTAATGTAGCTGATTTCTTTTTATCATGTATATCATAATATTATAAATTTTGTTTGATTCATTTTGTTTTATGACACTTACAATAACTCTTGCGTCAAAAGCTGTTAAGTACAAAAATGTATATAAGAATTTTTTGTCATGTCACTGGACCAGCAGAGTTGTAAAACTATGGAAAGCAACTTGAGTCTTCTGTGATGTAGTATGAAATTGATCCGCATTGTGAATACTATAAATTTAGAGGAAACGAAACGTGAGCCCTAAAGATCAGGTAAACCAAACATCTAAGTTTTCATTATTCAACTGTTAATACAGTTAAAATAAACCAGCATTATAGCTTTTAGGTAAAAGCTCTAAAGTATGATCACAGTAAATGAGAAGACGGCAGTTTTGTTTGTTGCACAGAGCTAGGCTAACTGTTTTATTCAATACATTCACAGTCCCCATAACAGGGCAAAAAAATTTAATAGCCTTTAAAATCTAAGAATTATTTTAAAATACAGAAAAGTTTCTGTTAGGGTCAATAATCTCTCTTGAATGTTTAAACTGCTTAATGGACAGTTCCAGTGTTTACAATAATATATTAGAATTAACTCGCTCAGAGAATATCCAATGACCACACTGGGACATCAATAACATGTCCAATGGTTGTCCTGGTTTGTACAAAAGAACACGGGGGTTTGTTTGTGATACTGTTTGTGAGCAGTAACTGTTGACCTAGCAATGGAAAGAAAATAATCCCCTGACAATAGGCCTAGGTGGGCTTTAAACTTGTCGTAAAAAAAAACTGGAACTGTCCACAGCAAACAGTGGAGATCATGATTGTATGATCAGAGTGAAATTGACGTGAAGGCTGATCATGGTCTACACTGGTGACGTAAAGGAAGAATCATTGTCCTGTCTGCAGGGTTAGGTCTAAGTTGCCTGTGACACATTATAATGACACAGCATGAAATTTATCACCATCATCACGATGAGAAATAGTAAATCAAGAAGCTTTGTAATACAAAACCTATTACTGTCAACTGAGAAATTTTTGTGTGATGAAAATTTCGCGAATTGCGAACAGACTTTGTGAATTTGTGAATTTTAAATTCAAGAAAGGACCATTTTCTAATTCACAGTATAAATATTTGAAAATTAATCTTTTGAAAGATTTTTTGATTAGTGTAGTGGGCTGCAACTTGCAAAAATGGTGCAAAAATTAAATTGTGGCAATATTACCCATTATTTACAGTATCTTAAAGTTTTAAAATACAGAATTCAATTTGCACATTCAATATCAGTGTAAATAGCTTCTTGTCTACAATCAATGAACAGCAATATAATAAATGCGGCAAAACAAAAAAGCATTTTACCTCAATATCTCCCCGGCTTGTCTGATTTTGTTCACTAACTGCTGATGAGTTATCTCCCCTACTTTTTCACCGTTAACTGACAGGATGACATCACCTGAAAAAAGCCGACATTTTTAATTAGATAGGTTAACACAAATCTGTAAGATCAAAAAAAGTTAAC
The DNA here is from genome assembly GCA_032359765.1 of Saxidomus gigantea. Lineage (NCBI taxonomy): Eukaryota > Metazoa > Mollusca > Bivalvia > Venerida > Veneridae > Saxidomus > Saxidomus gigantea. Next base: position 7,935 of record JAUMHA010250037.1, on the reverse strand, counting down.
AATCAAGACTTACTTAAAGCTGGAAAAAGAACATTAAAAGTATGATTGAAATACTACAGATGCCAACATTCTGACCAATCACTGCCTTGGTCTCAAATTCTGACCAATCACCGCCTTGGTCTCAAATTCTGACCAATCACCGCCTTGGTCTCAAACTCTGACCAATCACCGCCTTGGTCTCAAATTCCATGAGCCCTGTTCATTATGCATAATGCTTAGATTTAGTAATGGAACCTTGGTCAAATGGGGTTCAACTCTGCATTAGCAAAGAGCTGTAGATAGAGTTTCAACTTACTATAATTATATAGTTAACTGTTGCTTGGCAGCTGAATTAAATGTTTCTTGTGAATAATAACAAAGATTTTCTCCAGAAAGTTTTATTATTAGAAATAATTGCAGCTAAGACACTGTCGACCACAACCTTAAAATTTCTTTTGCAATAGCTGCATTTATAATCACACGAGACAAAAAGATAAAAAAAATTTTAAAAAGGGCAAAAAGTTTTCTTTGTTCTTTAGATGATCAGAGAGGGAAACTTCGACTATAGCTGGTTAAACAGAGATGAAGTGCCGTAAGTGGACTGAAACAATTCACAGTCTACTTAAAACTCCTACATTGATGTGTTGCTACTCTTAACCCCTCTTCTTTTCATAGTATTGTTAACAGAGATGAAGAGGAAAAAAGCTAGTATAATAATTAAGTGCTGGTCCAACAATTAATCAGTGCAACTTGAGCGATAGACATGACTTTATGATTTGGCTTTTTTGTGACATGCATGACGTTAGTTTGTAATTGGGTTCACTTCTAAGTACTGTTATTATCTTTATTTAAGTTGTTTTGTATTCTTGGAAACCTAGAAGGATGTTTTCCTAGTTTTTTCAAATACTCGACTTAAATACAGCTTTTAGCTGGAGAAACTATAATTCATTTACTGTAAAATTTGTAATAAACGCTCCCAGGAGAGACATATTTGTTAAGGTGACTGGGCCATAATTTTGTTTCTTGTTTTTCCAAACTGCAATACTTTTTAAGGTGAATGGGGCCAGGATTTAGTTACATGTTTTTCAGAATTGCAATACTGGGGGTTTAGAAAAGTCTTTTAGAGGCTAAAGTCCTTCATTCATTTAAAGCGAGGTTCAGGATCAGTGAGTTTATATGACAATATTAAAGCTGCTCCCTCTCAGTTACCAGTGAAAAAATATCTTTTTTAAAAATTGAATACTTATTTAAAAATATAAAACTATAAAGGCTAGAATCAAAAGATAAGCCAAAATCTAGGTAGGACTTTGCAGAAATCGATTGTAAAATATTGGTTACACGGCACCGCTACACTATAATTATGTTTATATAAAAATTTCAAAAAAGCGTTTGCAATGCTTTTGACTTTGGTAGCATTTTTTTTTTTAATTTATAGATATAGGTGACAGGAATTTTTACTGGAATCTTTTTATATAACTATTATGTTCTTAAATATGTTATTTACATACAGTTTGAAGAACTTTCGTTATTTTTTTACCAAAATCTGAGAGCGAGCAGCTTTAAGGGAAACAGTAGATTATCTAGGTAGAATTTCCTGCAGCTCGATCTCCCAAAGCATTGGTTCACAAAAATTCACTCTTTGGCAAACAGGAGGGTGGCATCTCCTACAAAATGTCCCTTTATGCAACCTAAAATTCACATAGTAACTGCATTATAGGACAAAATTTGCTGGAGTAACTAGACCTATATAGTAATAAACCCCGTTCAGTTCAGTTCAGTTCAGTTCAGATTACAATATTATTGTTCATTGGGTAAAGTTCACATGATAAAAATTTCCGGATGTAAAAAGCGGACAAACTTAATTATTCATGGATAATTCACATAGGGAATACGTACACTTGCTGTATCAACTATAAATCTATGCAAACTTAATCTTTCATGCAAATTTTTAAATTACATAATTTGTGTGTAGCAAAAGAAAGAACTTGCAGAAAAACAAACCAAACAAACTTAATTATCATGGATACAATTTCATTTACAGTTGTAGTAAAAAAAAAAAAATTTCAGTTTGGTCATTTTCTTCGAAAATTTACTAGAGTTAAGAAAGATGCATTTTCTTAAGGCGCTGTTCCCGGGGACAGTGACACCCCAAGCAGCTCAAACCTAAAGTCTCTTGATTTAATTTCACGCAGACATTTTAACATTAGTATGCCTTTATTGCATGTGGTCGTAATTAATGTTACAATTAAAATGCCTCTGCAATTTGTAAATATTTGTTGAGCATTAATCATTTATTTGAATTCACTGAACGGAATAATAATGTTATATGACATACAGCATTTTATAACACAGGTCTGCATAAAGTCAATCTTGAAATGAGTTTTTAGGATGACGCATATCTTTTTAAATTTTTTTTGTCTGCCTCTTATTTCCTTTCTCCGCCCTCTCACTTTCCCTTCACCTCTCTGCAACCTCCGCCCGCCCTAGTCATTGGCTATCCATTCTCAAGTACTCTTCACAGAACAATTTGCTGTATATTCTATTTCTACTGTGATTTTCCCTTTGTACTCACTGTCTTTATTACACTTACTTGACTCAGTTTGTGCGCTTATTGTCATAGGACACAGTTTTTTTTTGCCATGGTACTTTATGGTACTCTTTCACAATTTACTTAGCTGTTACAATAATTGGCTTTTATTCAGCTACTCTGTCACTGTACAGTTTACTCCGGACACGCCAGTTTATGCCCTTAGAATTTCCATTTACAAGCATTCCTAATTTCAGACTTTGTCACAAGCTAGCAGAGACGTACTCGGTACTAATGGAGAAACTTTGAAGTTCAACAAGGCACTTTTTGCCGTGAGATGATGAGAATTAAATGACCAGTGATAGCTGAGATATGAAATGATATGGAGGGTCCAGCTTTCGACGGGGTTCGAACCCACTACTTTCCCCTCTTGCGTCAAGTGCACTAACCACTGAGCTATAGAGGACTAGCTGAGACACTACAGGATTACGCATATATACCAACCCAGTTAAGTTTGACAGTTTATCTTTAAATTGAGTGTTGATTACATCCTAGAGAAGCTAGTCCACCCTAATATGTCAGAAAAGTTTTTACTTAACCCCATTCTTGTTACCACAAAAAAAAAGCAAAATCGTAAAAAAGAACAATGTAACATTATGACACCTTCTGCCTTTATTATATTAAATATTCATTACAAATTTTAAATAAAAACAACTCCTTCTGACTTGATTGAAACCTCATTCTCATATTATGACATCAGTGGTGTAGTCATCTAACAGAGGTATGAGTATGCTAAATAGGTGAGAACCGGAACCAGGCTTTTTTGTCTTGGGAACCAAATGCAGACCTACAGCCGATTGGCTGAAAATAAGTGGATGCATATTGGCAATATTGGATGTTAGATAAGGAAATTGAAATGGAATTGAAACAAAAAAAAACGACAAAAAAAACAAAAAAAGAGCATTGAGACTGACACTAAATTCTAGTCAGAGACCACTAAAAATGTAAGCTTGGTCTTTTGACTGAGATAATCAAGTTTAAAACAGAAATCCGAAATAAAAATCATAGGTCACCAGCTTTGATTTTGAATTATCTGCCCTTGAACACAGCATTTTGTTATATTTTCTGATTTGCAGGCAAACTATGTTTTTTTTTTAAATTGGAAGTGGATCTGAGACACTAACAATGCTGTTGACACCTGATGTAGCCAGACAAAGCAATTCCTATAATGTCTACCATGCTTCACAAAAATCTCTGTGACTATTATGTACCTCTTCTCATTCCCGCCATCCATGCCGCCCCGCCAAACTCCACGTAATCCACGTACGTCATTATTTCTACCTCATTCGTCTTCTTATGCTTGACACCGTATGTCTGAAAATAACAATAATCAGTTTATGCATGTAAAAACCACAGACCACCATTATCTAAAAAAAAATTTTTTTTTATTTTTTTTTATTTTTTTTTAGATAATTTATTATCATGGTGGCCTGTGGTAAAAACTGTGAACTCAATAATGTTTAAAATCACCCTTATCCTGCGGTCTTGTCCATCTTTCAGAGAGGACTGTACCATTAATATGTAAAAGGGGTGTCCAGTGAAACTTCCTTGACTGAACAATGAACAGTGCAGATCATGATCAGACTGCACTCATTGTGCATCTGTTCTTTAAAGTCCCAGGATCACAATTACAAGTAGCTCTTATTTTACCAAGAAAAGATGTCTTACCAGTGAATATGATCTTTACTGGTACTAAAATCATGAAGAAATGGCTTGAACATTATAATGTTATCATTGTTTGAGACTCACAGATTAGAACAGGATTCTATAATTATCCTTCATTTATTTTTGTACATTGATCAGTAAAATCAATGGGATCCTGGGACTTTAAAACATGCAAACTACCTGTACAGTAAACTCTGCTTATAACAAACTCCTTGGGACCATTTTTAAGTTGTTCCTTATATCCAGAATTTGTTATATCCATATATCACTTTCATATAAAATTAAAGAAAGAAAAAAAACTTGGGCAGAGAAAATTTGTTCCTTATATCTGTAATTTCGCTATATCAGGACTCTTTATATACAGGGTTTACTGTACTAAAATGCATTTTTTTACATGGCCTAGGTCATCATTCAGTGATTTAAGTGGGGTAATTTATTAAGCAATAATCTTGAAAAGGCTTGATGAGATAGGATATTTTACGTCTTATTAAAGGTAGACATAGACAGAGGTTTATATTCAAATGTTGACAAAGCGTTGACTTTATTAAATTGAGCTCTGAACCCATTATACTGAATCCACCTGAATTATTTGATCCCCTCCTCCCCCCTCCCCCATCAATACATAAACTGTTTAAAATCATTCATTTGATACAAGATACTAATATTGTAATAGAAATCTCTCATATCACTTTACTGATATATAATATATGTGTAATAAAAACCCTGAATAAAACAGAATAAGCAGTATTTAAGTTCTGTCAAGCTTCAAACACATTTAACACATACAAGAACAAACTTATATAGAAATGGCAAATATTTGTGCAACCTTGAATTTGCACATGTATACATGTATGTATATACATGTAGTGTTTAAGTCTATACATGTACTTAATATTTGTGAAAAGATAAGTTATCACCTTAAGATAACATTCACAGGGCTTTAAATTTCTTACTCTTTTCAGTTCATAAAGGACAATGAATATACATTGTGATATACATATATGATGTTTTATATCCTTCATTTTGCTCTTTGATTATGTGCTCTGAAAGACTAAAATTTCAGTGACAATCAGTGACTGGTATTTATAATAAACAGACAATATCATTCATTGTTTTAGGCCAAAGTGATGTCAAACCACCAAACATGACATCATGCAGTTTACAACAGACTCAATATCTTATCCAGTGGGAATTTATATATCTATATTATCCATGTATAATTTTTCATCACTATATAAAGTTACTATTAATTAAGTAAATAGTATTACACTGTGCAACTACTTTAAATTAGACCAATACAAAAATGTGTGTTTTTAGTTATTTTTATCATTTTCTTACTCTTTACATTTTTTTTTATCATTTTCTTTTTTAAAAAGTTTGATGTCGGTAAATTTTTTATAAGGTAAGTTCAGAGAGCCTTGTAACTAAGCAACCAAGCCTCCCTTCACTGATAGCTTCAAATGCTTTCAGTGGATTAACATAAGGAATCTCAATCTCACAGTGAAAAAGGGTCACCTAATGTACGCGGTGTTTGAAAATACCGTACTCCCAATCTCAACTAATACCTGTAACGTGAATCCCCAAGAGTTTTCTTTCTTTTCCAGTCTAAGTGTCCGTCTTTTGTTATTTTCGCCTGGATCTGTAGTGATGCTCTTGTCCTCATCCAGATGATGTAACTCCGCTCCGACTGAAGATCTTTTTACCATATGTACCTGAAAGTAAAAATATGAAGGGAAATTAACTCATAGGTTAGTTAGGGGCCAGAAGGAGATCTGCCTTGATACCAGTGTAGATCATGATCAGCTCTATATATACTTGCAGTTTTGATCATAATCTATACAGAAACAGGAACTGCTTCTTATAGCACAGCAACAACAACAGCAACAGTATAGCATAGCAAAGTCTAGCAGCAGTATAGCATACATGTAGCATAGCATAGCATACCAATAGCATAGCATTGCATTGCATACCAACATCATAGCATAGCATAGCATACCAATAGCATAGCATAGCATAGCATAGCATTGCATACCAATAGCATAGCATAGCATTGCATACCAACATCATAGCATAGCATAGCATAGCATACCAATAGCATAGCATACCAATAGCATAGCATACCAATAGCATAGCATAGCATAGCATAGCATAGCATAGCAT
>JAUMHA010249926.1:0-15302 GCA_032359765.1 Saxidomus gigantea | reverse complement strand
CGTACAAAAACAAAGCCTTAATTTCCAAACAACCACCACAGGCACAAGAGTGAACTGGCTGAAAGTGCGATGGATCCTAGTACAACAGAGTGAGCCCAAAACTTTATTGGTCAACTACACTTTCAAAGCTGATGATTTCATGCAAATCAATACTCAGCATACCGCATCCCTCCGCCCGAAAAGTCGACCAAAGTCATGGCCTGTATGTGACTCTGAAATGGATTTATGTTACGAGTCCAGGCTCCCTGTATCTACACAGAAGAAAGCAGACCTAGTAAATCTGTGTTCAAAGGGAATAATTCCAGAAGATGTCCACGGATACTTCATGAACTTGCCAGACAGCAAAAAAAGTAAAGACAACATTCCAGACTATTCTTCAAATGAAGAAGACTCTGAATAAAAAGTGAAAACATTGTGTATAAACAGATGTAGAGTAGTAAAACAGTGTAATTGCCAACGTTTTGTAAAGAACAAGGCTTTATTGTGTCAAATAGCACCTTTTTCTCCAATGCGTTGGTATATTTTCCAATATATTACACAGGACTATATGTCAGATAACTCCTTATTCTCAAAAATTTATTGAAAAACTGTTTACGGCAAAAGGAGCTCTTTACATTATCGATCAATACTATTGAACTATAGATGTTTCTGAAACATAACGTGTACGATATGTAAGGCTTAAATATAAAGCTGATATATGCAACAGTACTTGTCTGTAACTTACTGCCCTGATTTCCCAAACCTTTTAAATCGATTTTCTCAAAAGTATGTAAAATGCAGATAGCAACTTATACCTCTTAGGGGGCGATATTTTCATTGTTAAATTTTCAGTCCCCCTATTTTAAATGAGCTGAAAACTATTTATACCCCCCAAACATAGTTGGGGAGGGGGGTATAGGAGTCACTCGGTGGTCCGTCGGGCGGTCGGTTGGTGCGTTGCATTTTCCTTATCCGGAGCATAACTATTGGTTGGAATTGAATACAACCTCATACAATGGCCAAGCACATTGACAGGAAGTACAGTGCACAAGAACCATAACTCCATCTTGACCAATTACAGAGTTATTGTCCTTGTTACTTTTCCTTGCCTGGAGCATAACTTGAAAAGTACTGGTTCGAATTCAATACAACTTCATACAATGGTCAATCACATTGAAAGGAAGTACAGTGTACAATAACTATAACTCTACTTTGAGTAATAACATAGTTATTGCCCTTTATTACTTTTCCCTGTTCGGAGCATAACTTGAAAACTATTGGTTTGAATTCAATACAACTTCAGACAATGGTCAAGCACATTGAGAGGAAGTGCAGTGCACAAATACCATAACTCTTGACTTATTATAGAGTAATTATTCTTTTTAATTTTCCTGGACCGTATCATTACTTTTAAAGTACTGGTTTGAATTCAATACAATTTATTACAATAGTCATGCACAATGAGAAGAAGTGCAGTGCACAAGAACGATAACACTATCCTAACAAATAACAGATTTTTTGCAAGTTTTTTTTGCAAAGTATAGTGGTTTTTAATAACATTTAGTGACAAGTCTAGTTTTTAAGCAGTTTTTTTTTCTCACAAAAACCCTGCCTATTAGAATGCCGATGTCGTATGTCGGGCGCGCAGCCAGGCGTCAAACATTTGTTTCCGTCCAATAACTTTAGTAAGGAGTGAACAATTGCAATGAAACTTAGTGTGAAAGTAGCATGCATAGAGACATAGCTTGGGATTGCATTTGGGATCACTAGGGCCAAGGTCACTGTTACTAAAAATAGAAAAGCGGTTTCCGCTAAATAACTGCAGTAAGGAGTGAAATTGCAGTGAAACTATGTGTGTAGGTAGCATGCGTGAAGATGCAGCTTGGGATTACATATGAGGTCATTAAGGTCAAAGTCAAGGTCAGTCACTGTTATTGTAAATAGAAAATGTATTTTGCTCAATAACTCAAGTTAGGAGTGACTAATTGCAATGAAACTTTATGTGTAGGTAGGTTGCGTGAAGAGAAAGCTTGGAATTGCATTTGGGATCACTAGGGTCAATGTCAAGGTCACTGGTGCTTAAAATAGAAAAACTGGTTTCCACTCAATAACTGGAGTTAGAAGTGACTAATTGGAATGAAACTCGGTGCGAAGGTGGCTTGCGTGGATAGAAAGCTTGGGATTGCATTTTGGGTCACCAGGGTCAAGGTCAAGGGCACTGTTACTAAAAACGAAAAATGGTTTCTGCTCAATAACTTGTGTTAGGAGTGACCAATTGCAATGAAACTTGGTATGAATGTAGCTTGCGTGGATAGAAAGCTTTTGATTGCATTTGGGGTCACTAGGGTTAATGTCAATGGCACTGTTACTAAAAATAGAAAAATGGTTTTCACTCAATAACTTGAGCTAGGAGTAATTAATTGCAATGAAACTCGTCATGAAGGTAGCTTGCGCGGAGGAAAAGCTTCTGATGGTATTTGGGGTCAGTAGGGTCAAGGTCAAGGGCAGTTTTTAAATTTATTTAGGAAACAAAAATTGTTTCGGGTCACGGTCACTTTATAAGAATAGATTTAAAGATTATTATTTTGTGTTTAAATAATTTTTAATTTAAAGACGACTGTATTTTTTATTTATTTGTTTAGATTCTACAATTTTCGCGTTTTCTTGTTTCTATTTTAAGACCACCCCACAGCCAATTAGGAAGAACGATAGGCTATACTCACCATCAGCACTGATTAATGCATACACATGTGCTTGGGAAGAATGTGTGATTGTTCTGAGGGATTCAAAGATGTATGGTGTGCTATAAAACACCTTATGGACATGGTATTTGGTAAAATTGACACAGACAATTTTGTGATGGGCTGTGAAGTCAGCTTGAGGAAACCTATTTAGTGAAACATTTTTTAGACCATGGCAGATGGTCATTTCACTGACTGGAGGGTATTAGAAGTAGGTGGCCTGAAATGAAAAAGTTCAATTCAAGATCTATGGAATATGTTCGTGCCAAAATGATCAAATAATCTATTGTCATGGACGACTCTGATAACTTGTTGATAAGAAATGAATCACTTGTAACCACAAACCTCCTATTGTTATTGCATATCATAAATGTATGACTGAAACAGCTGCAGCCATAACAAGGTGCAAAATTTGTTCAGTGGCTTGCGAGGATTATCTATAAGCATTAAAATCTGAAAATGTGCAGTCTGGATTAAAGCGTGCTGGAATATACCCACTTGACAGTTGCTATTCGAACACAGTACGTTATTCCTGCTGAACTTTACAACAGTGACAGTGATTCTAATGCAACTGTTGAAGGTGGAATTTGTTTAGATGTGCTAAATGGTTATGGTATATTTGCAGGTAAGGGAAATGAACTGAAACATTTGTTTGAGTCACAGAGAAAACATCAGAAGGAATGTGAGCAGAATTATAGCTGGCAAAAAGTCACTAATAGCTCAGCAGTTCTGATTCCTCAGATGATGAAAATGTTAATGAGGAAGATAAGTGTTGTGTCTGCAAGTTATTTACTCCCAAGAGTTCTCTGGTGCAATATCCTTCATTTTCACCAAAGTGGCTCGGTGTCATGGTGTTATAAATGGCCCTGACTGCACTGGACTCACTTGTGCTTATGCACAGAAGCGAGAGTGGTCAGATGAGGAGGCAATTGTTTCTGTTCACACTGCATTGAAGAGTAATTAAAAATCAAATAAAACAAAACCGTACATATGTTCTCCAGTTTAAACTGTTGGAATTGTTAACATTTTTGTTCAAAAGGTTAAATAGCTTTTGCTTTACACAAGAACCTATTAAGTAGTTAAGTTGTTGCCTAATTGTAAAGTTATGCAGGGAATTATGTGATGACGTCATATCCGCGAACTGAATGGTAGTAGGAAAAAAATGGCGGCTTCTTGAAGGCATGTAAACATTGGTGACCTGTAACGCCTGTTAACAAATTTGTTGAATAAAATTTTCTGGACAGTGGTGGAAAACAAATTCATTTTAAAGGTAAGTATCAGATTTCATTGCCAGATAGAACTTTTGTTGTTTTTCATGCGGCCAAACCCTTAACGTCGCGAATCATCCGCAATCGAGGATATTTCTCAATTTGAAAATGTCATGCATTCTACCTGTCATTTCATTGGCGATTGAAAAGTTACCAACTTCTGGTCAAAAGCAAGCTTAATACAGCTGCCCGGAACGAAATTTAAGGTAAATATCTGGAGTTTAGTAAATTTGTTTTGATTTTGGAATTGTCACATTGTTTCGATGTGTTTCAATGGGAGAGAAACAGTTTTGTCAAAACCATTTTTGACTCCTTTATTTTGGTACAATTTTGCACAACCTACATACTACGGTGTCACGTTATGGTCATCACAGCACAAAGTTAACAACGAAAACACGATACTATGGTCTTGAAATAAGAAAACTAAAAACGTTTTAACATCGCAGTTCGTAAGTATGCTATAAACTGATTTAAACCCCGTAGGTACCAATGGTTTAGGAAACTGACCATTCTTGGGGTATCTTAGACCTGATTTGGTGCATTACTTGTGGTTGGTCTCTGCTTTGCAGCGTTTGAATTGTCCTTTACTTGTGGCAGTTATATATAGTTAGTCCTGAGGTTATACTGTGTTTGCTGGTCTTTTCTCATAGAAAGTCAATACAAGATGAGCAGACTGTACTTGATCTCATTGTAGGATGATTCATTTTTCTTGTTAGCCTGGTTGTGGATTAGTGCTGTGTCTGTTGAGGTTAGTTTTACATTATTTTAATTGCATAAAAGTATAAATTTGTGAATCGTTATATGTGTAAAAGTTAAACGAGATTATCTACTTATGGCACTCAGATTTTGAGATAATGCAACGTAATGCGTTTCATAGGGTTATTGATCAGTCTTAAATAAATAATGTCAAACTTGAAGGGTATCCATATAAATCCTGCGTAATTCGGTTTTTCTTTCCTGAAAAATCGGTTACATAATGTCATTTATGCCTATCATTTACAACAACAGAGAAGTATATAAGTTTAACTAATGAATGCGCGAATTTCAAAGTGTTTTCATTTGAAAATTTAATCTTGGCACCAAGGACCCTGTTGTTCGAACTTTTTATCAGCTGTTAAGCTAGCAGTTGGTTGACTTCACCTCATAAAGACTATGTGCAGAACCCCTAAGTCAAGGTCACAAATTAAGGTCAAACGTTAAAGCCTAACATTTCCTGTTCCCTCCTAGCTCCTTAACTTCTTAAAGGATTTTACTGAAACTCAGGTCAGATGCTCACCTCATCAAGACAATGTGTAGAATCCATGCGCTGGTCACGCTGGCTTAAGGTCAAGGTCACAACTTAAGGACATTTATTATATGCAACCTGTTTGTTACGGTAACAGGTATCGAACTCGTCCTGATAAGGAGTCGCATAGTAACGTTCCTTTGCAAAAGCGCCTTTTTGTAGTTCCAGTAAAATCGTCGCGGGAACATTTGCCTCATGACTTTTAACATAATCAAATTTGTTAGTTTATTACCGTGTTATGTACGCCATTGAAGGTAGATATGAACAAATACATTGTAATTTCCATTTATTTCATGTATGCTAGGTTTAAGAACATAAAAACGTGTAATTAGATGCTTTTATGCTGATTTCAGCTTTTGCGATTGAAGTTGTAAACTGCATTTCAATTATAAATGTCTACTGTTTCAGTTTGACGTAGATTGATAGACAGCCTATTCCAGTATTAATAAAGGTAGAACATTTTCAGTTCATCTTCTGGGTTTTGTCTTGTCCCTACATACTTGAGTTACGAACCAATCGGCAACAACGTTCGCAGCCGGCACACTGTTTCTTACTTAATACATATAAAATAAGGAAAAGCCTAAGCGACAACCAAAGATAAAAAGACTTGGACGAAAAAGTATGATAAAATTATGTTATACAAGGGTACTTTCTGCTGAAAATCACTCTCTGGTAAGCCTCTGAGCGTCACAGCTTGGGGCCATACAATTATTGACCCTGTGAAATTGATAGCAATAAATTATGCTTATACTGATGATGTGGTTTACCCAATCTCATGTACTGATAATGAAGAATTTATCAATTGTAGAAAGAACAAAGAAAATGTAAACATTTGGAAGTATTATGTATTCAATTTTGTATTTTTGAATGCACGATTATATCAGAATTTTTGTTACCTGTTACTGTGTAAATTAACATGTTTATCAATGTATTCAGCCAATCAGCCAACGCACATATACATATTCCCTGAGATAAATGGTCTTCTTCTTTATTACAGGGCTGTTAATTTTATATGTGCAGTAGGCATCTTTAGCGCAAAAATATTGACTAACCATAATGCAACTTTGCAAGCTCACGCATATTCAAAATGTTACTCCCTTTCGTTTTAGAAAAGAATAAAACTGTATCAATTTGGCAGTACATTTTTGTATTGTGAAAAAATATTATATCTTATAGTTCTTGGCAATGTTTAAGCATTTTATTATATCATAGCTAGTATCTCAGTACCAGTACTAATATCATGATAACAGCTTGATACATTATCTTTTCATTAAAGGGACACCCTCTACATCTAACAGGTTGTAATCTCGAAACATAGAGTTTGTGTTATAATGAACGTATGATGATAAATAAATACAATTTGAAAGAAGAACCTATGACGAAAAATGCCTCATTTTACCACAATTAATCAATAAAGAGGTTTTCTGTAATAAATCGCATCCACCCATTAAGTGTAAAACAACAATTCTCCAAAGATTATTGAATGGTTTACGGTACAGCAGTTTATTTCAAAACGCTACTTTTGTTAATAATGGCTGAAACGTTTAGGTTAAGTAATAATACTTCCAAAGATTCTATTATTATATTTTGGAGGCTATTTAGTACGGCATCAGTTATAGGGTATGTCCCTTTAACGTAGAGATAAAATGAACTTGTTATGCTAAATCATTTATATTAAAGTCCCAGGATCACAATCACAGGTAGCTCTTATTTTACCAAGAAAGATGTCTTGCCGGTGGAAATGACCTTCATTTATACCAAAAACATTCCTTACTTCGCTTTTTAAATCAATATACATGTTAGAAATATTGTTAGTATTTTTTCAATATTGCAAAACCTAAGAAAGGCTTTCTGGCAACTCTTTTCTTATGAAGAAATGACTTTAATATGAAAGAAAGACATTTGTAAACATTGTTTTAGAGTGAATAGAACATGGTTCTATCATTATCCTATCGGTTTATTTATTTTTCTATATCAGTAAAATCAATGTGATCCTTGGACTTCAAATTATTGAACCATTATATCAAGTTTCACTTTTTACTGTAGTTGAAGTAAGAAATATACATGTATTTATTATTTTCCTTTTTATCATGTAAATATCAATACTGAAAGCATTGCAAATAATTGATGTGAGATGAAGAATATCTGTTTTCAATATTCTAGCAGTGAAGATAAAGTGTTGTCGTTCAATTGTGATTGATTGCTAGCAATTACAAGGGCAGCTGATAATAGCTCCAGCTAGCCATGAGCAATTCTACTACTCTTAAATAACATAGTGATAAAGTTCATGAGCCCTGTCTTGTATGAAAATCGTAAAACTTAAAGGCCATTAATATCACGCCTCAGTTCCATTGCATATCCTGGACACCGTAATTATCACTGTCATGTGCTAATGACTAATGAAAAGTGGTGAAAATGTTTCTTCATTCCTGTAATGTAAGTTTGTTCATGTTTGAACAACTCATTACCTTATAAATATGGATGACAAAACTGCAAGGCCATTTACAAAGAACTGAGAGCATGGACAATGTAAAATAATCTGCAATCTTTTTTTTATACAGTACATGAAACAATCCCTCGTATGACATTTTAACGGTTAAGATTAAAAAATGATTCACACCCCTACAAACTTATTTACAAAAGGTAAGAACCTGATTTTGTAAGGTTTTACAGATAAACTTTGCAATTATTGATTTTTACCGCGCATTTTATATGTCTTTTCAGAAGTGATGGAACTAAAATGTTCGATTTTAAGATGTTCTATAATACTCTGTCTATTTGCTGGCTTTTACATCATGATCGAGGACATGTACTACCAAGGTAAACATTTTCACAGAAATAACAAAGTGCATGTAAATAAATCTTCTTTGCCACTCTTTGGTTACAAATATAATATGACTTTTCCGTAAGTCAAGTAAGCTTTAAATATGCAATTTCTTGATTGTTTGTGGACAACTTGTGGTACTGTATTTACGGTTTGCATGTCGATCGTTGAATCCCTATCAAAATGTTGGTATTACATACATTGACAGTTTTATTTTGTTTTGAAGATTTCAAATCAAACACATTTCAAATGGAACCACATCATGCTGAAGATAAGTTACAACCTGACCAGGCACATGAAGATAAGTTACAACCTGACCAGGCACATGAAGATAAGTTACAACCTGACCAGGCACATGAAGATAAGTTACAACCTGACCAGGCACTTGAAGATAAGTTACAACCTGACCAGGCACATGAAGATAAGTTACAACCTGACCAGGCACATGAAGATAAGCTACAATCTGACCAGGCACATGAACATAAGTTACAACCTGACCAGTCACATGATGATAAGTTTCAGTTTGTATCAAATGATGCAGCTATATTTGTATATTCTGCATACTTTGATAGCAGGTAATTTAACCATTTATTTCACAAAAGGTGCGCCGTTAAATGCGATAACTTGATATTTTCTTCTACTCATTTAGACTCGAGATCAATTTATTTTTGGATTTCTTATTACAAACCAATCATTCGAGTAAATACGCTTGTATAGTGGCTACTGCTTATATATCTAGTAAAACTATGTTTGTACTGTATTTCTGATAATTTGCACTGTGTAAAATATGGGGGCGGACCATAAATATGATATATCGATAATAGATAACTTGACCCATCTACAATAGTGAACGGTCACTTTAGCGTAACAGATCTATTGTGCCATAACACAATAAAGATAGAGTACTGTTGGCTCGAATAAATATGTCATTTGTCCTAGGTCACGTCATGGTATGTTTGACAAAGTCGGCATATTCATACAGCAAATTAAACCAAACTTGAAAAAGTCCTAATCCTTAAGATATTTTCACATTGTGTATGACTATAAATCTCTAATGAGTCTGATTATGTCTTTAATAAAATTTATAGAGAATTATGGCCCCTGAGATAAAGAAAATGGAGTATTTAAGTATATTACACTTTTTTACTAATCCAAATTATAGAATGGGTATGACTATAAGATATCTGATGAGTTTGATTAAAGGCTTTATCTAAATAAAACATTTTGAGTTATAGGCCCTGATTTAATTTGACACCGTAACTCCTCCATTTCTGTTCTTTTTAGCATACCTAAGCTGTTTTGCACCAGTTAACAGGTAGTATTGTTACAACATAAAAACATGGCGAAACTGTTTGACAGTTGCTGTACAGTCTTTGATACATTTTTTAAATATGCAAAGGGCGAAGAAACTCAATTGCCATTTTCAATTCAATTGGACTAAAGTAAGGTTCATTTGCTCGTATGATTAAAACAGGAAGACAACATCATACGTAATGTTTAATGTTTCAATGACCATGTACAATTTATATTGTTTTCTGTTTCAGGAATCATACAGTTCGTGTTATTGGTATAACAAAGTTGATATCTCCTACATTGTATTGCCTTCTCAGATATTTCGGCACACAATCGAAATATATCAAGGCAGAGGTAGAAATCATGCCTGATCATCATGGAAAACCGTAAGTATTCTATTCTACGTGATTTTGTTGTAATGACCATGATTTGTCATATACATGTACCCTTTAGCAATATTTCTGGTTCTTTACACCATGCCAGATTTTATTCTGAGCAATTTTATTAAAATTTCGTACAGCACAAATAAAAAATTGCTGACACTACCGCCAATGTAACTTTATCACGTAACTTTAACGTCATAATTACCTGAATGACCCCTACCAGTGCCGAAGTAGTTGCAGTGTCCTTAGGCATAACACATATGATTCCACAATACCTCAGATCCTGACATAAAATTTACCTGTCAGTTATAAATTGTTATTTTAAATATATACGCATAGCCGATCTGAGCAGCAGACACAAATAAAACTAGTTTACTCACATTACATGTAGTTTATCCTATACTATCACAGAATTTGGAACAAAATATACTTCACTTGATTTTCTTGATGTGTAACTTCTCAAAGTGGCATGCAGTGTGTCTAGTATACATGACACACAAGCACATTTATCTACAAATTGTCAATTTTTCTGGAGTTTTGATGGATATTTTGTCAGAAGGATAAATATAGATATGTAAGAAAGCAATACACATGACTTTACAGGACTGAGAAATACATTGGCTTCTATGGCATTTTATTTTTTTTAAGATACTTCTTGTTTCAAGCAATCAAGTAAAGGTTAGCCCCTTCAACGTTTTTTCTATTAAATTATAAGGCACACAAACCAAATGAACTTTACTTTCACAATTAAGATCGATTTTTTCTGGTTGTACGAAAATTCAAGAGGCTGTTATGCTAACCCGGTTTAAATTTGGACTCTAAATACCAGTTGATGTGAGAAAAACAAGTGTGCTACTTTAAAGAGATTTTGTAGTCCACTGACCCTGATGACTATGATAAATATTAAGTTATTCAAAATGTTTAAATACAACCTCAAATTTAGATCGACTGCTAGTTTAACTGCGAATTACAGTTTCAAACAACCGGTTCCAGAATGGCATATCTTACACACAATATCACGAAAGAATACATAAAGTTATCCCTAATCACAATTAAACACATCACTCATCAACAGCTAACGTTTACACACAGAAGAATTACTTCTTTAAATATTTGAAAATGCAGCAACAAGAGACACATAAACTACATAGAAACAGTATTTTTGTTGAGTGCACATACATAATGTACACACAATACAGCAGTTAACAAACACACCTATAAGTTAAAGGTTGAAGTTGAGGTCACGCCTTCAACGATCAGTTACTCGGAATGTTGGTAACTGGAAGTTTAAATCGCTTTGTAGCATGCCAACTCAACGTAACAGTAAAATGTGTAAATCAAATGCATCCCCGCTGAAATTAGTTCTAACATTAGCAACAGAGTGCCTTAACATAAAATTGAAATGAAACAAAACCGAAAACAACTGCATACCAATGTATTCAATATTTTTTCTTGAGCCAGAACACTATGAAACCTACTTTTGCGGAAAGGTCAATGCAAGCAAGGGGCAATACTCTACCCTCCCACGTCCTATGTAGTAAGAGAAATATTTAGGAAATCAACCAAGACAAGTGCACTGACTAACTTGTAAGTGGTCTATTAATACGAAACAGCTGATCGAAATGGTTTATAAAAACGTGTCCGACGCCCGTAGTAATAAAGATGTGTACTGCGTTTTTAGGATATTATTATATTTATTCAGCAAATCTAGGGATCTATTGCGCAATTTTGTGGTAGCCATAACATTGTTGTATTGACTGTTCTATTATTCAAAGGTTTCTCATTGAAATTTTCTTACATGGAACGTGCCCTTGAAAAATGAATAAGCTGTGATTTGTACACTTCATGATATGATGATGTCGCAATGGGAGCACTAACTCTTTAGAGTGTTTGTTGGTTTTTCATATGAGAAAAGTAGATGTTATTAAAATGTTGAAAATACATAACTTTGTGTTTCATTGGGGTGGCTTTGCAATCAGTTAAAAGGAGTTGTCATTGCGTGAAAGAAATAAAGTATGTCTTTGGAATGAGATGTATCAATTTGTCCTAAGTTAGATTATGTGTAGACTTTGGGAGACATGTTGGACAATTTGTATTATGTATATCACACTAATGTTATTAGCCCGAAATAACCTCACATTAGAGTAAACATTACATGTTTTTTTCTATTTTCAGATATAAACCAATGTTTATAGTGTGTGGTCTTAAAAGTCTTGAAGTGCCGTATCAATTGTCTATCTCGAACGACACAAACGTTAACAAAACTAGCAATATCTTAATTGTTAAAAAGATTCCAAATAGTGTAACTTCTACCAGAGGTAACTTCACGGTGTGCTTGTCTCCACTTCACTCTTTATTCAAGGCTGAAGGGCGCCTTTTGGAGTGGCTTGAACTGAATATCTTACTAGGGGTTGCAAAATTCTATGTTTATGTTCACAGTTGTACGAAGAATGTAATGCAACTTTTGCAGACTTACCAGAGTAAAGGCTATGTTGTCGTTATTAATTGGACATTGCCGCCGTATCTCTGTAAATTCACTGGCAAGAAATTGCACTATTTCGGGCAAATGGCAGCATTGAACGATTGTCTTTACCGAACAAAGGGAATCAGTTCATACGTAGTAAGTCTTGATGTTGATGAATTTATCATTCCGCAACTAGAACAAGACAAAACATGGAATGATATGCTGTTGAGACTTCCAAAAGCGTCTGCTTATAATTTTCGGAATGTCTTTTTCCTCAAAAATAATAGCAATACGAATACCACCCTTGGACTAATAACACAGTCACGTTTCTTCAGAGAAGATCTTATATACAAACAGCACGTTAGATCAAAATATTTTGCTGTTGCTGATAATATGGAAATATTAGGCATTCATTATCCCTGGAAACTGAAAGGGATTGACCATACTGTCAGTCATGAGATTGGGTTAGTGCATCACTATAGAGAGACAAATTTTAAATATACTAAAGACAAATGGATTCAAAATAACGTCACAAAGAAATACGCCCGTGAGCTTCAGAAACGAATGGTAGGCCTCTGGAACAAGAAATAATAAGTGTGTGAACGATGTGCAACATTACCAAATATCATTTACATAAGTATTTATAGTGTTTTGAAGGAATGTTTTGTTCCTTAAAGCTGCTCGCTCTCAGATTTTGGTAGAAAAATAAAGTTCTTCAAACTGTGTAAAAATAACGTACATGTATATAAGAACATAAAGTCATATAAAAAGGTTCCAGTATAAATTCCTGTCACGTATATCTGTAGATTTGAAACAATGCGCTATCAAATAATAAAGCGATGCAAACACTTTTGAAATTCCAATAAAACTAAAGAGTGAAGCGGTGTCGTAAAACCAGCATTTTCAATCGATTATTGCAAATTCCTACCTAGATTTTTACCTAATATGTTGCTGATAGCCTTTGATTTTATATTTATGTATTAGTTTGTCATTTTTGTTTTTTTCTTTTTTCAACGGCAACTGAGAACGAGCATCTTTAATGTGCTGTAGCATTTAATGTGCATTTCTTTTACTTTGTACGCATCTGATCACATTTCTGCACAGGATTTCGTTGGTTATATTCCATAAAATATGTAGCTGTAAAATGTCTTCCTTAAAGCACATTAAAATGTGTTAACAAAATATTTTTTTCTTCACACATTGTTGTTTAATTTAATGACTTAGCTGAAACCACGTCATACATTTTCTGATCATGAATGAAATTAGTGGCTTAATGGTAATGTCACAAGGGCGATAAAATACATTGGAAAAGTTGGTTTCGTAAAAGGGCTAAAACGAGTTATTATTTTTATGTCCGAGCCTTGCTAAAAATTTAACTCGTAGAATATGTACATTCAAGTGTAATTATGCGCATTTGTTCAAGGAACTATTATTTTATTAGTCGGATTTTTTTTTTTTTTTAAGCACCAACTTCAAATACTAATGTGGCATTATCATTAATTTAATGCATTAAAATGCACAGCCACCGAACAACACTGATTATATCGTGAGGCGACAGATATCATCATGGGTCGCAAGAAAAAGCCAAAACAAGAGACACATATTTTAATTCTGATTTAGTGTTTACTGGAAATAACAACTTTTAACACTCCCATCAAAGTATTAAACCAATCGATGTTAAGTTTTACACATTATCCTAATTAGGTCAAGGGTCAAGTGTTTTATTACCAGGTTACATAACCTTGTTGCTTAGACAATGGTCTTATCATGGGTGTGATACATGTCTTTTTGAAGATTAATAGTTCACTCTGTATGGGATTAGACCTCCTGTGGTTTGGGGTACACTTATAGTGGTTTCAGTTGTCTTTAATAAAGATGTACCAATTGGGGAATCGATTTTAAAAGAATGATTTAATAGATTTTGGCAACTAATTTGCACCAACTTAAATTGCAGAAAAGTAGCCCTTGGAAATTATATTTCTAATACTTTTGAATATTTGAAAGCAGAAATTAACAAAAGTTTTATAAATGAAAAAAATAGAAGAAATATAAATATATATTCGTATATGCCTCATCTGTTGCCATTGAAAGTAGAATAAATACCTGTCATATATATGCTTATTGGAAACTTAACAAGTAAAACCTTGTTGCTTGATATGCCTGCTGACATTCTTTACTCCAAGAAAACAATGTATAATGTAGTTCTCACAACGTTCTGAGCAAACGTTTATTCCCTTGACACCAGCCTCCGTGATTATAATACTTCTTTCATGCTCATTCCAGTCTGAGCATGAAAATTAATTTGTACTTTTCGTCGGTTTTAATTCATTATCAAAATCACTTCTATCTCACTTGCATTGAATTCCCCGAGCAACTCGTCAAGATCGATACTACATAGGTAGATACAAATCTGCCGTGGACTGGACAAAATCTTGATTTCTGTAAGAGACACGTTTTAGACCTAGCCTTTGGTGTCACTCTAACAATTTATTTATGAGAAAATGTAAAATCATTTTCTTGCGGCCTAAGAACCATTTCTGCTTCTTGAAATGGCAACTGAAAAGCATGCTACACGTTCGGTTTAATGTCACTTTGCTCATTTATGAATTAAAAGAGTGCTTAGCGTGATTTCTACTTTTAGAAACCATTGCATTCTAAAAGAAAGGTTTTAATCAAACTGTGGGCAAAATATCTGAAAAACCTTGTTATTCCTTAATCATGAAATATTCATTTATCAAAAATTTAAAAATGAATTTTAGTAAAGTGGGAGGGGTAATAATAAGGAGAGTAATATTCATTCAGATTATGATAGAAATACCACTATCTCTAATTTTTCATTCTAAAGTATGATATACTACATTAGAAGAGATTAAAAATTGATACCCATTCTGAAACATACACCACATACATAAACGTTTACAATATGAAAATGCTGGCTAGTTTTGCATTAAGCACCTTATCTGATAGTGTATCACTAAAGATTAAATTTTGCGAAAAAGTTAAGTCATTGACCCATCATTATTTTTCCAGAAATTAACTAGCAATATGTTAGTCTCCATACAAAA